>VUQG01034851.1:0-21216 GCA_015106755.1 Etia nguti
CTTTCTCTATCATGTTTCAGGTTCCTATGTTCTGTCTCCCCAGTCGCTGTTAGGTTTACATGTCTAGAGTTCAGTCAGTGTGTTTCCTGTTTTACTTTGAAGGTCCGTGTCTCGTGTCAGTGTTTCTAGTTTTGCTTCCCCTGTCTCGTCCTGCCTAATCACTCCCAGCTGTGCTCTCCTCCTGTGGCTCTTTCCCCTCGTTATCCCTCAGCATATTTAAGCCCCGTGTTTCTCTTTGTCAGTGTCGCAATCTCCCTCAGATATGTCTGTGTGTTCTGCCCGCTTAGTGTATTTTGTGTCCTCAAGTTTAGTTAAGTTCTCCTAGTTTCCAGCAATAAAGCTGCCATCTCGGAATTTTAAGTTTTGCCTCTGTGTTTTGAGTTTGCGTTTGGGTCCTTTTCCTGCCTACCTGCACACAGACCATGACAATGTCAACATATTCTAAAATCAGTCATAGATTAATATTTTCTGAATTCTATATGTGTTTTTTTTTTATTGCAAAATTCATAAATAAAACTAAACAGCTACAAAACTCATTAAAAACACCAGGCATCTTGTCTTATGATCATGTTTTATTACCATGTTATTTGATCCGTAACAACAATAAAAATGAGAATTTTAATTTCTCTTGAAATTCAGGCACTTTCACTTTCCACTTCATTTTTCCTTCCCGGGATTTTCTTCTTCTTTCTCTAAACTCGGAGTCTTTAGTTGCTCTTTGGCGTGATGAGGTGCACATTTTCAATAAATTTATCCAGTCCCCAATTTCGTTGTTTGTCCGTGAGGGCGTCCTCTGACTGCAGCAACTCCATATCACAGCTGCTCCCTGAATTTAAAGAACGTAAAACAAAATGATACACAATTAAAAACATTTCTAATTAATCTTATCCTTCAAGACCCCAACTTTTTTTTTCTGTTATACACAAATCTATCAATTATCACCTTTATTTTGGTTAATGAGTAGGCACTGACTTTATGATTGTGTGTAGAAATGCTCAGCAATAATTATTTTTCATAAAACTCACCAAACAGACTGTGTACTTGCTCATCAGGCACGAAAAATGGAGGACCTAAAAGAGATCAGGTTGATAAAAATATGCTTTTTTTAATGTTTATTCTCGCTCTCTCTCACACACACACACACACTATAGAAATGATATATAGAATACCTTTATATAAATCAGGATTGTACAACAAAGTGTCGAGGAGGTATCTGCAGTCTTTGGCCATCAGAGAAATAATGAGAGCTGCATACCTACAAAATAAAAGAATAGCATTGGCATGGAACATCCGTGTATGGATACATTATATAATACACTATCAAACCGTGTGATGTGCCTACACATACATAATATTTTAGAGTATATTTATTTTGAAATAAATGTCATTTCCAGGTTTTAAAACGAGGGTCTTGATCTCATCTTACTTTTCTCTGTCTCCTGGGTTTATGGCCACGAGAGAGCCCCTGTCCCAAATTGCTCCAAACTGACCCTCCACGGAACTGTGAAGTTAGAAAGGAAGTCACTTTAACAGTAATTTTAATTATTTTATTTTAAAAAGCATAAAATGATATATAGTTTACTCACTTGGAGAAGTTGTACAGGTTACACTGATACAGGGAGATGTTCTTCTCTGAGTTCTAAACAGAAATGACAGCACGGATGAACAAACTGCGTCTGTTTTAAAGTAAGCGCTATAACTTTCTTGTATCTTGCAGCCATTCTGCCCAAAGTCTCACTGAGATCAAAACGGTTTTCAGAAGAAAGAACTGCTCACATGCACATAATATCATATCGATAAATTTAATCCACTCAAAACAACCACTGCCGAGTATAAGTAAATAAATCTTTGAAACCTCGGTCTAATGAGTAATATGGTTTGAAAAGACTGCATACATTTTTATTGGTATCAGGTTTCGCTTCTGTGGAATCAGCTCCAAGTTTGGATTCAGGAGACTGCTTCTACTTTTAAGACTAGTTTTAAATCTCTCCTTTTTATTAAAGCGTATAGTCAGTTAGAACTGCTCTTTTTTATGTTTATATGCCATTACTGCATTTAATTTTTAGTTATTATTAACTCTGACTCTCGTCCACAGTGTCTTTTGTCCTGTTTTTCGCTGGTCTTTTCTTTCTCTTCACCGGAGGTTTCATTCTGTTAAAAAAGAGTTTTTCCTTCCCACTGTCACACTGTCACACTGTGAATCTATTCTACATAAATGAAACCCCAAAAACTCCTGATTACATGCTTTGAGAAGTTTAAATCCAGGATATACTCAGGCATCACCATAAAACACTAGCATGCAGAGATCCAAAGACACTGAATTGCTGAGAAGCAATAACACTGACTACCTTGGCTTTACATCATTTAGTGGTCGTGTTTGCACACATGAAGTTCACCGACCTTGTAAACCTTTGCTCCAGGTATAGAAGGCACAGGCTCCTCACTGTACGTCATGTTGTTCTCCTCAAAAAACTGACGAATAGCCTTTTCAGAAATCTCCACTCCAACCACTGAATGGCCCATGTCTGCTAGCCTGAGAGAGTCAATTAAAAAACAAAAGGTTTAGCACAGATGACAACTGACATTAATATTGATCAACTTGATTTGATTTAGTAAGATGTTTTCATACCACTTCATATCTACTGCTTTCCCACACAGAGGGAAGAAGAAGCGAACTCCTGTTCGTCCATTGAGAACTTTATCAATGTTGTTCTTCAGCATCCTGTTAAAAAAAACAACAACAAAAAACAGTATAAACAGCAAAATACACATTCCTGCAGCAATCTCATGTTGAGGTAGTGATGTCTGGATCACCTTATTGATGGTTGTTACTGGTCTTGAAAATAGATAATGAATCTAAGCTCACTTTCTAAAGCTTTTAACAGGACACGGCTTTAGGTGCTAATGTACCTTTATAGTTGATGTAATCTTCACAAGTCTTACATACATTTGGGCTATTTTTTGCACCCTTACTCCACTGAACTACATAAAAAAGTGGGCTCTTTACTTGTGCACTTCAGGCTGATGGAAGCCAATTTTGTTTTGTTGCCAGCGTTCCTCCCATTCACCGAGGGCCATGACCCGATCTGCCTGCTGTCCCAGCATGATGGTTATGTTTGCCTGAAGATCAGCGGTTAAAGGAGAGCAGCTAGACAAAGAGAAAAAGAATTGTTTGTGAAATAGAAAACACTTCATGTGGCTGGAGGCAGGAAGAGAATGCATGATCCGCACAGGATTATGGTCTTGCAAATAAAGACGCCAACAGCAACCGCACAATGTAAGCACGTGTGGGTATACAACAAGCGTTTAGAGAGCTGTCACCTGCATGCAGGGTTACAAAACCCAACCGATGGGTCATTTGAATCTTCTGGTAGATAATCATCTGGATTAATCGTGAAGCTGCACGAGCTTGTTGTCGCGTTATAAACTAAACTACGGCGTAAAGGGGAAACTATAACCAAACAAATGGTTTGAATGACAGCGTCGTTAAAGCGTCATTCTCAAGCGCAATTAATAATTATGTAATAGTTTCATAACAATGCCAGATCCTCGCTTACCTTGCAATGGCACGACATAAAAACAACCACAGTACTCGTAAAAAGACATCAGAACCGCACATGTTTTCCCGTAAACTACAAGCGTGTCTGTCCTGAATGAAGACTGCTAATATTTATTCAGCAACACAGCGGACCGGACAAGCTCTCCGATGAATAAACGCAGCGAGGGTCGCCTAAATTCCTACCCCGAGTTTTGCCTCCAAGGCGAAGCGTTTCGTTGAACTCTCGGTAGGCTGTCTCTCAGAGTTAAGGAATGCTTTGCCTGGGAGAATGAAAACGAGGTTTTGAAAATAAAGATCAAGCGGTTTTTATTTCTGGTTTGGGAGGAGCCTGATGATGCATTCATGTTACGTCAGAAAAATGTGTTACTGTTACTCAGCATTCCGAGTAACAGTATCTCGAGTTCTTAAATCATTACTCAAGATTAAGCAAAGAAATACAACAAAAGAAGACAATGTAAATATTGTATGCGTGTGATTAGAACTCTTGGCTAATTTGATGGTACCCTTTATGCAGATGTCTCTGGGTACGCAGGGGTTCTTAAAGGCTCGTTTCGTAAAATACTAGATTTTATTTCAGACTACGGTAAACAATGCACTCTTTTTTCATAGGAGAATGAACATTTTATCTCCTTGTATTCTTATTTTTATTATTCTTGTTTTTAATTAAATAACCTTATGTTAAAATGCTATATAAATTCTATCTCGAGTTGCCATATGCATACTAGAATTTGCTTTTTTTTTTTTTTAAATTGCCCATGTATTCCTTTGCGATATAAATAATGCACTATTTCCATCATGGACCCTTCTCTTTCTTTCCCTTTTCTGTAAACGCTTGTGCAATCACGATTCAAACTGTGGCAGCTGTCACTAATCCTGAGAAAGCCTCTGGACTGTTGCACAGTGATTAGTCTCGCTTGCCCAGCCTGCCTCTCTCCACGCTTGGGTTGGTACGGCTCCAGCGATACGATGTTGTCAGCAAGACAATAAGAATTCATAAGGAAGGAAAGGACGGAAGTGAAAGGTGTTTTCCGGACGCACGGCGGCGCAAGTGTTTAAGAAATCGCTGAGGCGCTCTGCCATAGATCTTCTTCTCGTAGTTTCTACTTCATTAAAAAAAATGTTGTACCTTGTCAAACATGCAAAGATGTGGAAATTTAATCAAGTAACATTTAACGGTATTACTTCATACAGACATAGGCTAATAGAGCACAGTGGCAGTCCATAGGTGAATTCAGATATTATTGGTGTTTGCAAGAGGAAAAAACGGATATTATAAATTTGTAGAATCTGCCCGTTATATGGATATAAGTCTTTGTCTGTTGCCAAAATAAAAAGACACATCTTGCTGCACTCTAATTTAATGTAGAATAATAATGTGTTGTCGCCTATTCTCAACTTGACCATCAACCAAAAGCTATTTTTAAACAGCTGATAGAACTGCTGAAGCGAGGTAATTCTTCTACACTGGTCTTCCTCATAAAGAGCTGTTGCCTGCTTATGGCTCTGTTTACACTGGTGTACTGGAAACAATGCTTTCCACCAAGGTGGCAAGATTGCTGTCTTTAGCCAAAATAAACAACGTACTACATTCAACACTCAGAATGAACCACGAGAAAATGTGACGTTCCTCTGTGTCGGTTCAATTCCTGTGCGTAATTCGGGGTTTCCGAAGCGCTCCAGCTGTGCGGGGTCGGGGCCAGATGTGTGTGTTTTTCTTTACGGGGCGACGAAGACGGCGAGGAGCTTCTGAACCAATCACTGCCGCCCGGGGGCGGGTCGAGCGTGAACTGTTGTGGATATGGAAAAATGGACAATTTATCACGCACATTCATCATTCATATCCCAACGGGGAACGCTTTGGTTGCACGCTGATTTGATTGGCAAATGCCTGGCCGTGGTGTGAAACGGAAAATCACCAGTGGGGAGGAGAAGAGCGTGGTTCGCTACCCGGTAAGGGCGAGCTCTGTTGGGGAGAAGTCGGGGCGCAGTGGGGATTGTACTGGGTAATTGCTGCTATGTTTAGAGGAGGCTGTGATTACTGAGAATGCATTTGAGCAGTAAGATTAAAGCAGGTGGTTCTGTTGAGATCTAAGAAATAAGATCTGTAGCAATATGTATTTCATATTTTTTTGCTCTCATCTTGCCCTCTGTCCTGAAGGCGTAAATCACCGCTGCAAGCTCACGCTCTTTAAAAAATCAAGCAAAACGCTTTCAGATTCGCTGTCCACCCGCTTATGATCACGGCACTTGCACTGATAGCCGGGATAATAGCCTGTAAAGTGCGTTTATCTGCTCGGAAGCGGCAGCTGACTGCTATTAGCCACTGATGTATTGTTTGCATAGCGCTCAGCGCACCTTTGTTACTCGCTGCTCACTGACAAGGGAATCTCAAGTGCTCGTAGCAGCCTTCACCATCATACGGAACAGTAAATCTCAAAGACTTGTTAGACTGACTCTACGGAGATCAATTAATGCGATAAGGTCACTGACGCCTGAAGTCATTCTAAGAGCAACAGGGGCACTTCAGTCCACCCCTGGATTACACGAGACTACCAGGCTGCCTGTATTTGGCAGCATGTAAAACCAGGTTGCTGTCGGAGCAGCAGTGAGTGATGGGGAGGCTGTCCATGGTGCTCTGACGGAGAGAGGTGCATGCCGGATAACAATAAAGGAGAACACGCTGTGAGGGATTTGGGAAATTCGGAGGACATGGGGAGGAGGGGCGGCGGGACATTCCGCTTTGGCATTGTTAATATTATGTTGTTTTTTTTTCTATTTTTGGAAGCGCCTGGACTGTGCGTACAGTGTGCGCTATGCCAGAAGGTGGTAACTTAATCATTTTGTAAGGCTCCGGAGAAGTTGGTGTCTTGAGCCTCCAGAGCGCGTGTCATCCGAAAAAACGGGCTACAGCGGAGCCGCAACAGCACGATCAACAGTTCAAAGCGCAACTGTAGGTATGGTTCTGGTTCTGGTTCGGGGGGGCACAGAGCACATATCTAAGTGATTTTCTGTGGCATGTTTTGACGATGAGATTTACACACCTTGCTGTGTCACACTATGACAGATGCCTTTATTGACTCCGGTGTAATTTGATACAATAGGATCGTATATAGCTGTGTTTTGTAATTCTAACTATATCTCTGGGATACTGGGGGAAGTCAGCACAGGCTTCTCCCCCTGGACAGATGGGCTGCGGGTTGCTCTGCCACCATCCAAGAATATTAAGCTAAGTAATGTAGTTCAGCTGTCCTACTGTTTCCGCTTGCAAAATAGTTGGCAGCATTTTCAAAACAAGAATCCTTTTACTCCAGTATGAAGTCTTTCCAGACATCTTTTATAATTTGATGGAGATTGTGAACAGACCACAGGCACAGTGATTACACAAGGCATGTGTGCACCAGTGGAGTGTGCATATCACGGACTGTATTATGACTTCTTCCTGAGAGGCTCATTCAGGGAACCCAGCAAAATGATACTCAGTCCCGAAAATATAATGGTAATTCTAAATTAAGTGCTTTCCATCTCCTTGAGCGCTATTTTAAAAAAACACCTGCTCATCTTCTGATGTAGTCTAAATGGCATTGTTTTGTTCTGATGCCCAGTTGTCTTAGCTAATTCCCATCTTGCATTAGCTAATAGCTCAGGAAAGACTGGAAAGATTGCCTGCTTTCACATCCCACTAAGTGCTCTAGGTATTAATGAATCCCAAAGAAACAAACAAGGCTGGCAGAGTTCACTGCAGCATTTAATTACAAGTCTCTAGTTATTTTTTCTTTATTTATTTATTTCTGATGAAAAATGATGGTGACCTCGCTGATTCCAAACAAAATGCTGTCATTATCACAGAGGTTCCAAAAAAACCAAACAAACCCAAAAATAAAAGGCTCTCAGGGGAGGCTGTATCTTGACAATAAGCTGTACATGGATTTCATTTGATTTATGAAATGACATTTTTTGTAATGGCAACCTCCTCATCTTAATGGGATTTCTCATTCATGATGGGTCTGTAATACCTTCCCTCGTTAATAAGAGACTCACAAATCTTGTCATGTCAAAGCCTTTGCCGAGCTAGACGGAATGCATATTCCACGGACAGCCGGAATTTCCAATCACGCGTTCCTTAAGTGGGCTGAGTTTGCGGTGTGGATTGTGCAACCTTTGGACTATCTGTTTTTTGTATTCTGTTGTTGGTCATTCTCCTTGTGTAAGCGTGTGTAATGTTTTTTTGTTACTCTTATGAAAGCTGCAGTCAGTTGAACAAAAAGACTGTTTAAAAAAAGTATTTCCCCCACAAGATTGAGAAATTCTTCTTCAAATTCTTATTCTAATCTCACATGTCAGGGATGCAGGGCTAATTGAACTCTGCCTGGAATGTTGTTCTTCTTTCTTATCCTAGGGTCAGATCGTATATCTAATCAGGTGTTGTCAAGGTCAGATTGTTTATAGTCCCAGCTGATTAGAGTTCTGTGATGAGACTGCCTCTGGGCCGAAGCTGCAGAGATGAGATGTGCCGCAGGTAAGATGCTCTGTTAGCAGGACCGGTTAATAAGGCAGATGAATTCGGCTGCATGCTGTTTCTGCTGTGTGCGTTGTCAGGTGCACAGCCAACCACTGTGCTGTATCAGTGTCCTCCGAAGGCTCTTTTACTCTATATGCTTGGAGTAGTGTGCTATTGTTACTCTCCGCCTGTGTGATATCCGCACATTTTCTGTCCCTGTGTTTTAGAACTGTAAACAGCATTGCCAAATTCAGAGAGTGAGCTTGAACTTCCTAATAAGTGTTCCTGCCCATCTTGTTCATTTTGTTAATTAGCCCTTGTGGCGTTGGAGTGCAGCATATTGTTGAGACATAATTAATCAACCGAGCTTGTAATTACGCCGGGTTTGGAATGTGAGCGTGGTTTGGAGGCTGGTTCTGTTGCAGGGCATTCTGCTTGAGGTAAACATCTTATTAACCGTGTCGGAGTACCTTGGCCAAGGCGGAGCAATGCGGTTTTATTAAGCTGGAGACGAATGTGCTGTTATCCATATTATGAAAATGGCCTCATAAAAGAACCGGTGCTTGATTAAGTTTATGGCCATTATGGTTCTGAGGTGGTCGAGCTAATGGAAAAAGACTTCAGTAGCTGTGTGGAGACAGCAAGAGAGATGATTTTTTTATAAAGTAAAAAGCCATTTGTTCAGCAAAGACCAAAGTGTGTGTGTGTGTGTGTACCTGCTTATATATGCATACAGTGTGTGGGAGTGTAAAGAGCACCTCAATTTCAAAGGGCAACTAGTAGGTAAGGACAGAAAATGGAACATGGATCACATCCCAAGCCTTTAATGCAGGTCTGTCAAACGAGGAAGCCCTTCACAGACTGAGTGATATGACTACAGACAGACAAACCCCTCATACTCAGTGACTCCTAATCAGGTTTTACATTTTGAAAAAGCTATAGAAATGCTTTTATTTTCCAGGTATTCAGATTTATTATGCCACCGAAAAACACCAAGAACATAAAGTACAAAGAAACATACAAAAAAGCCATTTTCACTAACGCTCCATAGCACTTCTATACACATTTCCTGATAAAAGTGCAATTGAGAATGCAAATGTCCATCCACAACTTTTGAGGAGTGGGGATAAAGGCATTGTGTTTACTTTTATTGCACAAAAGGATGAGAGCACAATGGTAAAGTGCAAACTGTGTCTAGGACGGATTCATCCGGAGTATACTCCTGACTCAACTTCAGGTCTTTACAAATTAGCACAGACAGCAAGCTACTACAAAGTTAGTGAGGTACCCAGAGTGACGTTAAAGCCAAGTAGATCCCAACCCCACAGCCAGAGCCTAAACTTGAACAGCTAACAAAAGCTGTAATGAGCAGTCGGGCTTGTAGCATCGTAGCCTCCATCTCTACTTAAGCTGCGCTGCCCTGTTCTTTATAGAGAGTACCCTTCCCCACAAGCCACACTTGTTCGCTCTCGTTCTAATTGTACTGTCAGGAACTTCTAACTGGGGCCTTTAGAGTGTGAGATGTAGCTCTGAACATTCCACAGTCTGACCTTGAAGTGAATATCCTGGGATATCCTCTGCTGGGAAGATTGTGTCATTTTGTTAACACACATTTGAATGCTGTAGACCAGCAAAATGCCCAAACTATTGCTTTTATAGATGTGCTCACGCTGACTGATCATTTAATAGAGGTAATGATCAGCATTACCAGGCTGCTACTCACCTTCTTCAATACTATGGAAGCAGTACTTGGGGTACTTAGTACTTAGGGTGTACTTAGTTTTTCACAGAACTGTATAGAGTCCTTTGAAAACTCTTTTTTACACGACAGTGAAAGCATCCTGACCAAAACAAACATTGTATAGATACACACTTACTCTACTGCTGCGTGTTACATTTAAGAATGGTCACCCTCAGAAAAAACTCTAACCTGCTTCTGCTGACACTGTCAGCTTAACTCAGCAGTTTCCAGCCTGGGGGGGTGTTTCTAAACCTAAACAGTCTACATGCAAAGCACCCTAAGAAGCTAATATGACTCATTCCTTGAACTGGCCTCCGCAGTCTGTGAAATATGCAAGTATTAAGGGATCACAAGTAGAAACTGGTTTCATTTCAAGGATCACACACGAAAAACAGTCGGGAACCACTGTAATAACATAAACAACGCAGTGCAATGATCCTCTAGTCCTCGGTCACACTGTCACATCTCTCGGGCCTGTAATAACAGGGTCCAGCGTTTAATTTTAGCTCGACTGAGCCTTTCACCTCACCACAAGATTTGTGTTTTCTTCAGAACACTTTATTTTGCTGAACTAATATATCGCCAGCAGCAGGCCAGCAAAAACATGCATGCCAGATGTGCATTTAAGTATAGTTTTGACATATGCTTACATACAACCACAAAAAGTCACTGGAATCACTTGTATTTGTAAAGGGCAATCCCCCAGGATGTGTCTCAGGCTGTGGTGGGCTTTCATCATTCAGGTGGACTTTCTAACTGTATCATTTGGGAAGGGACGGAGATCTGATTTTACCCAGAATTTTGCCCATCTAGTGTCAATTTTCAAGCGGCACTATGTCTGCCCAAATCATTTCAGACATAATAATGCTGCTGTTGCTTCTTTGACAGTGGCAATGACTCTGCCATACAGAGAATGACTGTAATGGTAGTGGATTTCATTTTGAGCATTTACAATGTCAGTTGTGCTCAGCACTGGTGCTGTGGCCAGAAAACATCAAATTGAACAAATAAGGAAAAAGCCAATCTGTCACCGAATGACAGAAACCTCTTTTATAAAAATATCCCTTCTGGTGGGAGAGAAACGCAAATTGACAAATGCTGAATTTCTAGCAGAAGGCCATCATCGGCAACATCCATTTCAGAACAAGTCAGTTTTCATTTTCTATCAAAGCCTGTATAACCACAGTTGAATAAGCTGCTGTGCAAACACAATTCAAAGGAGACATGGGATGACAAATTTCAATTCCATTTCCTGAATGACTTAATCGTGTTGTTCTCTGAAAAACTGCAGCAGGTAGAGGCAGTTTAGGGACACCCATAAGGCCATCAGGGAGAGAGATTGAGGGCAGGAAGAATAGGGACTGGGTCCAGCCATCGCCCATAGAATATCGATCTCAGAGCTGAGCTCTCCATCTTGTTATTTTCTCCTTCCTCTGTTATTATCTACTATTCATTTGCAGATTTTGACTAAATATTTCCATGCCCTCCAAATATTAGTGCATTTATCAGGCAGGTTTGCTTCCAAATTAAATTACCGTCAATAGATTGTTAAATCGTTTGAAGCTTTAATCCTTAAGAGTACTTCACCGTGGCTGCTATTTCTAATTCCATTAATTCCATTTAAAAACTGCCAAAAACCTGACAATTCTCTCATTTTGTACCGGCACTTTGATTACCTGAAATGGTCTTTTCTAACCTTTGCGATTATTATATTTTGTTTTTACGGTGTAAAAAGAAACAGCAGTAAACAGTGAAGCTGATATTAATGGGATGAAAATATATGGAGTAATGCTACATGTGTGTATCATGGATGCATTGTACCCTAAATCTTTGGTGCTTATAAAGGCATGTTCAGGGCAGGGTTAGGAGTGGTGGACTCCCTCACTTACAATGTGATTATGTACAGGGTAATACAACTGAATGACTATTACTGGAAAATAATAAAATTTAACTGGTATCAAAATTGGGGTTTGATTAAATGGTAATCGTTAGGATTATACACACACAAGACACTTGATTAAATGCACATTTGCTATTACTGGCCCCTGATTCTCTGTGGCATAAATTCATCAAGGTTCTAGAAACCTTCCTCAGAGATTTGGGCTCATTTGACATGATGACATCACACAGTTGGAGATTTGTTAGCTGAACATTCATGATGCCACTGTCCTGATCCATCATATCCCAATGATACTCTACTAGATTGCAATCGGGTGACTGTGGAGGCCGTTTGAGCACAGTGAACTCTTCTTCAATGTTGAACCAGTTTGAGATAATTTGAGCTTTGTGACATTGGTGTGTTATCCTGCTGGAAACAGGCTTAAGAGGATGGCTACACCAGCAGTTCGGCCAATCTTGTCTGGCATCAACAAGGCATTTTCACCGTGAGAGCTGTTCCTCACTGGATATTTTCTCTTTTTTGGACAATTCTTTGTAAACTGTAGAGATGGTTGTGTGGGAATATCCCAGTAGATCAGCAGTTTCTGAAATACTCACACCTACCCATCTGACTCCAAAAACCATCCCATGTTCAAAGTCACTTAAATCACTTGTTCCCCATATTCTGATACTCAGTTTGAACTTCAGCAGGTTGTTTTGATCACGTCTGCCTAAATGCACTGAGTTGCTGCCTTGTGACTGGCTAATTAGATATTTGTGTTAATAACAGATGTACCCAAGAAAGCTGTCAGTGAGTGTTAGATTCAGTCAGAGTATGCTAGAAGTGTAGCATGTTTAGAAAGGGAAAGTAAGTTGAAAATACAGACTTGTTTTGATACTTGGTATCAAACTGGTTTGTCTTGTTCTTCGGGTACATGAACCATAACCTTTATATTCTGTTGTTTCAATCCTGTTTTTATTCACCTCGTTGTAACACAATTTCTCTGTTTGCTCAGGACATTCTAATGAACCTGCCTAGAAATGTCTTTGCACTTAAGGCAAGCAGATGATCAAAGAATCGTTGGCCTTGCTGAGTGTATTCCTCGTTTCTGTGATTACGAGTTTTTCATGCCCGTCGTCATCCCTCTTTAGAGAATGAATAATTGCACATTTAAAATGGTGCAAAAGACATGTATTGTTTAAGTGAAACCCTCCAGTGAACTTGGGTAAAGTGGGAAAAGGAGAGGACAGGGAAAGTAAAAAAAACAGACTTGATGAATAAACTGAGGTAAGGAGGTGTAGATGGAAAATAAATCACAAAGGGTTGAATTGTAGAGCTCTGAAGTCTGCATTCACCTTTCCTTGAACCCTATCTTTCCACGTTAAGGTCCCTCTATTCAATGAGCCTTGTGGCTTTTTTTTTTTTCCAGTGCTAGTCACCCAACCACAATGATCCATCACCGATCCATGACAGAGGGACTGTCACCACTTAAAGCCACTTACTTGTGTTTATGTGTGCAGCTCTATGTGTGCATCCCCCAGCTTATTTGCAGCAGAAAGGTGCTATCAGAGCTGGTCAGGCCCAGGCATGCCCTACAATTTCACTGGCTTACATTCATCATTATTGCTTATTGCTAATAGCCGCTCTTTGACATCGTACAGTTTGTCCTTGGATACAAAAGTGCACAGCAGAGCTCAAGAGGCTTCCACATACTTGGATATCTTGTAACAATAAATTCTTTGACTGTTCAATTCGCTTATTATCCTCCACCAGTCTGATACCTGAAACCTAACCGCCTCAGATATTCGTCTGATATTTCTCCTTGTATTGTAATTTTGAAACCAATTCAAATTCGAGATGGTGTCTTGGTGTCTTATTGTGAAATGCATTTTGTTCATCCAGCACGAATGCAGAGAGACTTGGTGCACTAAAATCAATATCCTTATGGGACTGTTATTTTTGTAAGACTCCTGCAGAGGTTGGGCAAAAGCAATGGCGTCCTTATGCGAAGTGGCTTGGCATTAGATTAGATAAGGCAACTGAATCAATTTTTCATGCCCATCATCATTACCATCATTATAATGATACCTTCCATCACTTTTCTATTACACCTTCCCGCCATCACTATCAATTATCCCTGCAACCACAAATCACCAGGACAGAGCTCATTTCTCACCAAAGTGTATCCTGAATAAAACTGAGGCCTAATTGCGCTCGTTGGTGGCAGGGGACATAAAGCATGAAAAAAATAAAGAAAGGAAAATCAATGCCTTAACTAAAGAAGCCAGTGAATTATTGATGAGGAGCATGTAATGGGATCCCAAGTGTCTGTTTCTCCTTAACTTGGACTGCTTGCCTTTCAGTTGTGACCAGAAAAGTAGAAACACGGGAGTGGACATAAACCCGAATTATCTGGGGCGCTGTGGCTCACCCTCATGTCAGTGGTGCACACACACAAGTCTTATACGCAAGTCTTATGTGCACAGATGTAACAGTTAGACTGCATACACGCTTTTAAGCATTCACTATTACTTTAATCAAAGGAATTTGTTGCCTCTGTCTAATTTTGAAAAGCGGTAATACACAATAATAAAGTCGTATTTTATGGTGGTGCTAAAGTGAAAATGTTTTCTCAGACCACTGCTTAGATGTTTTTATTATTGTGCTGTTTAGCATTCCATACCATGTTGTAGCAAAGAGAACCACAGCTTAGCGTACTGATTGGGCAACAGACCATATAATGAATCTGAGTTAATATTATTAATATACAGCACTTTGCAAAAGTCTCGAGTCGCTCCTTATTTCTTTATATTTTGGACAAGTGGAGGACAATAGAAGAAGCCGCACCACTAGAAAAAAAGAAAAAAAACAACAACAAAATATTTACAGCAGATGAAAAACTTCTGAAAGTCATGTCCTTAAGAAATAATAATAAAAAATCCATCAAATACCTGACACGTGACATCGGTGGAGGCGCTGTAATGGTTTGGGACTTAATTTCAGCCGGTGGTGTTGGGCATCTTGTCAAAACAGATGGAATTATGAACACAGGAAGCACTCCACGGAAAAGTACCATTAAATTTTAACCCACCATTCAATGCCATCTGGAAAGCAACATTCTTTTTCAGCAATACACTGATCCCAAACACACTGCCCGTGTAGTAATAATAATGCTGGAGCCCAGAGCTCAGACATGAATATTACTCCCACTGACATCTAAATAAGTGCTTTGATTGTCCTTCAAGGAGCCTGTGGAACTGTTCCTAAAGACTATGTAAAGAAATCGTAGGAGAGTTCTCCTAAGAGAGTTCAGGCTGTATTGAAGAGTAAAGGTGGTAATACCAAATACTGACTGTTTCCTTGCAAAATATCAAGACATGAAACTTAAATGAAGACTTTTACTAATACATTATTTTCCCCTCTGAATCTGAACATTTAGGGGAGTTTTAATAGAAACCGACACCTAAATCTATGTTTATCTGACTGCAATGAGGGATTGTTGCGTAATAATTGGGAACGAAAGATGTCGAGGATGAAAATTGTAGTGACATTTCAAATTGATGCTTTTGTTTGGCCAAAAGCTATTACATTAGCAAAAAATACGCAAGCAGTAACATCGAGTGCTCGCTTTCGCAAAGTGAAAACAGCAAATGCTGAACATTTTTGCTTGATGAAAGACTCTAGCTATCAGTTGATTAATTTTCTGTCATCTGAACTACTCATTCAGCAAAAACAATATACCAAATAACTTTAGTTGTGACATTCAAAGCACTCTTTAACACAGAGGTCTGTGTAATCTGTCACACAGTCACGTATTTCTCTCACAGCAGAGCACCAATTTCAGTTTATCGTTGAATAAACTGCAGAAGCCTTGAGTTTATTGAAGCCTTGAGATATTTAGTAAAAGCTAAAACTAAAGAAACAATTACTGCCAAAATGTCTGATTTCTTTCACACTTTTAACCCAGCAATTCGCATGCAAATCTCCATTCCCACTGTATTTCAGTTTGAGGAATGAAAACCTGCATTGTTTACCCACACCGTCATTGTGCTGCTTGTTTTTGCTGCAAGAGAAGGCGGGCTAGCTTCTCCTTAGCTGGAGAAGAGGCAGAAAGGAGGAATGTGAATGAGAGGTAGAGAGAGGGTGGCCAGGTGAGGCCTGAAAGCTGCCTTTGTGTGGCAGTTGGCAGAAAGAACACTGACCTTCACTGTGAGGTGTGTTCTCCACACAGACACACACTTTATGTACTGTACAAGTTTGGAGGAGTTATGAGGGGATGTTTGGCAAAAAAAAAATAAGACGTTGAAAAACCGTTGCAAATTTACAAAGAGCCTTCGCTCAGTCCGTCTGCGGTGAATGGACGTCTCAGAGCCATAAAGCGGTTATGTTTTCCTGCTGTGTTTCCAAATCTCAGTTTTAGATGCTAAACGCCGTCTTATTTTCTCCTTCACTGCACCTCGACTGTATCTGCTTCAGTTCAACTGGAGCTTGAAGAGCTCGATAGCATCAAGCCCAGTCAGCTGCTCCCAGTTTCTCATGCTATCACAGAAAGACTATTCCAGAAGTGAGCGCACATCATAGTACAAATGAGCCTGTAAATAGCCATCCCTTTTTATAGGAGTGTGGAAGCCAGAGAAGGATGAAGGTAGACTTGACGAAAAGATGATTTTGACGTGTGGCTGATCTCGGTTGGATGCCTTTTTGAAAGTGCGCTGAGTTAACTTTTCCCAATTTTCTCCTTATGAGCTCCAGCCGAAGAAGGATTTTGACAGCTTTAAACCCTCCGCTGCCTGTGAAACATTACCCAGCTGTGGTACTTGAGTGCTATTTGATTATATGTGTGTTTGTGTGTATTAAATGTGATCGGGGGGTTGCAGATTACATATGACTAACCAAAATGAAAAGCTATACCCACTGGGCTATGAAAAGTGTTAGTTACGGCATCTGCTGAGACAGCAGTTAAACAACTATAACCCAGTGTGTTTCTCAGTGCTGGTTGCAGAGCTGTGATGCTGCTCTGTGTACTGATGTGTATTCTTGTTTGTTTACTTCTCCCCAGGAGGGCCCCTGCAGACAGCAGTTGTGCCAGGCACCATGAGGCAGCAAGCTTGGCCTGCGAGAGCGGAGAAATCACCCTTCATCACTCTCAGCCGGGCTGGACAGCGGAAGAAATATACAAAGAAGCAGCGCGTGCTACAGCAGAGGCGGGCTAATACACACATCTGAGCGTACAGTTGAGAGCAAATGGGAAGGCCAGAAAGACACTGAAAGAGGGGAGTCAGTAACTTAGACTGTGTCCTTTCTAAATGGCAAAGTGGACTGGGCCACATTCAGAGGCAGCGATGTCCTTGTTAACACATTGTCCTCCGTTAGAAGCTCCTTGTTAGAAGTTGCAAGTTAGTCCCAAACCCCTGTGAGGCTACAGAGCTGAGGGGACAAGGAAAGTAAAAACAGAGGACGAAAGCGAGATAGAGCAGGGAAAAAGGAGACTGTCACAGGCCCTCATGCAGGCGCGTAAGAAGTATGTTCTGCTGGGCTTGTGTGCGTGCTGCTGGCTGGTCCTCTTTTACTGGGGTGGAGGAGTCCAGCTGCGTCTACTCCGCCTGCTGACACGCCACCGGGGTGATGTGATGCGCCCCTGGCCCAACTGGACTGACAGAGCCTTTTTGCCTCGCTATGCCCACTTGGATGAACTTCAGACAGACCCTGGGATGGCAGAGTCACCCCGCCAGCGGCGCCAGGCATGGTCTGCCATTTATAAAGACAGCCGCTGTCGCATGGAGACCTGTTTTGACTTCTCTCGGTGTCGCCGTAGAGGAAGAGAAGGGTTCAGAGTGTACATATATCCATCTGAGAAAAACGACCGCGTGTCGGAAAGCTACAGGAAGATCCTAGCATCTATAGCCGAGTCACGATACTACACCTCAGACCCCCGTGAGGCATGTCTGTTCGTGCTTGGGATAGACACCTTAGACAGGGACCAGCTATCAGGACAGTTTGTGCCCAATGTGGATGAACGTATCCGTGGTTACCCATTGTGGAATGACGGGCGGAACCATCTGATTTTCAACCTGTACTCAGGCACGTGGCCTAACTACACAGAGGACCTGGGCTTCAACATTGGTCAGGCCATCTTAGCCAAAGCCAGCCTCAACACAGAACATTTTAGGCCGGGCTTTGATGTCTCCATCCCTCTCTTCTCAAAGGATCACCCACAGAAGGGTGGAGAGCGGGGCTGGCTGGTGAGGAACACAGTTCCACCACGAAGGAAGTACCTGCTCATGTTCAAAGGGAAGCGCTATCTAACGGGCATCGGCTCAGACACAAGAAATGCTCTTCATCACATCCACAATGGCAAGGACATTGTGTCGTTGACAACATGCCGCCACGGGAAGGACTGGGAGAAGCACAAAGATGCCCGCTGCGACCATGACAACCTGGAATACGAGAGGTAAGATGGGTCACAATGAATGTATGAGTCAGTGTAGCATTATATAAGGATTTATAGGAAATGGTGGAAAGGTTTATATTTTTTATTAAGAAATACACAATGGGGTTGTTCTGCTTGCCTTGCTGTTTGAACTTTACATGCTGTTTTATTGGTCTTTTAGATGTAGCTGATTTTCTACAAGCAGTGTCAGGGGTAGCTTTCGTGTCCCACTGGTTATTTTTGTCTCTCTTTTATTCCTGCACACTTTTTGACTGCCTGAGCTTATGATATTTGGCAGTTGCATCCTAGATCAAAGATTTTAGACACTAACTCACGTCTCTGGAAATTTAGATTCAGGTCACAACTTCCAGCGATCCTTTTTATTCTTAAATTATATTAGTACTATTAAACAGTGATTGTAATGTGTCTAACTTGTGGTAACTGACCTTGAGCACTCTTACTATTTAGGGTTTCAAATATATTACAGTGTGATAGATGGGCAAATTAGGGAATTCAGCCCAAGTGCACATGCAGTTATTTCCACTTTGTGTTTTGTGTGTAATAATGCAAGTCCAGGAAAAAGCATAGCCACAGCTAATGAATTACAACTGGAACTGCTGTGTGAAACGAACCAAAGCAAAGGTCAGCGCAAAGAATGGCTTTTTGAAATCTGTTAATAATAAACTGCTGTTGGGTTTAATGGTGCTATTTTTCTTTTGTTAAGACCGTCCATGTTTTTCACGGCAAGATGTTCTTGCTCTGTTGCACTGAGAATGCTTGTCACTGTTACTTAAGTCAAGACAAAGAGGTGGAGAGGATAAAACGCATTGAGAAATGAGCTTACAGCAACATCTAAAGTGATTTATTGCTAAAACATATTAATGTCGGGATGTGACATGTGAAAACAGGTTGAACAATGTCACAACTAACAAATTATATATTTCCACTGAAGCCCTGTGTGCTGTTTGAAGCTCTTCACCCAGTGGTTTTTCGCCCATTGTCGATTTAATAATGAAAAGCTTTTGGAAACACACCCATCTGCTTTGTACATTTCGCAGCAGCAGCTTGATAAACACATCTTTTCCTCCTTGTGCTTTTTTTCTCTTGCTCACTTGTTACAGCTTAGACAGTAAATTGTCACACTTGGGGATGGGAATCGAGAACCCGTTCGATATTTTTCCAGTCAATTAGAACCATGTGCCTCGGAGCTGATCAGTACCTTTCATCGTGCGTTTTTTACAGTTGTGCATTGTGAAACATCGGCATAAGCTGCACATGTCACATGCAGACCTTTTTTAAAAAAAATCTTTGGTGGTTTGTTCAGCTTTTGATTCAGTAATATTCCGTTTTTTTCCTATCAAGATCTATCCCAAGCCAAATGACTCAAAACAGGTTTATCTGCCAACGGCTGCCTTACAGCTGATACACAGGTGAAGGTCAACGTCAACCAGACATTCAGGTTTTGGTTTGCAGGAAGAATAATTATTGCTCCTGTGCATAAAAAGCCTGAAATCCAGCATCAACACTTCTGCGTACTGTTTACTGTAAAGAAAACGTTACACCCTGATAATTGTTATGGACATATTAAATGTGGAGTAGCTGTAGGCCCCAGTGGCTGTTTCCACGCTTCTTAATTATTTTTTTTAAATCAACTTTTAATAACTTTTTTTCATTAAGCAGGAATAAATGTAATCATTTTGTATGGAGCAATCAAATACATGTTCAGTAGTGTAATTCTATGACTATAGTCTACTTATTTGTGCAATTTTCATTATCTTTTATTATTCTTTGCAGTAGCATTTACATAGAGATGAACAACACGGACCTCTCTTTTTCGCTTCCCACTTTGCAATAAAAGTCTCTGCAGCTGAAGTGCTGACAGAGCTTCTCATTATAAAGTCAGTGCCTGTCCGTTCATAGAGACATACCATGGTATTCTGATGGTGCAGAACATTTGGAGACAGGAGATGATGGATTCCTGCAAAGAACAGGAAAAGAATGAGAGGTAGAAGTTCGAGTCACACGAGACTGTCAAAGCATGGCTGTATTGGGGCTAACAGAATAAAACTGCAAAGCGAATTTTGAAGGGCCTATTAACATTGTCAGTATACTAATATAATGAATATGGAAAGATGTGGTGTCACACAATACAGTATAATATCATTTGCTTCAAATTCCATAGTCAGTTGGTTGTTCTGATCCAGGAACATGCTATAGACTATACCTTAGGCTTGTTTACATTGGACTGGGTGGCATAGGGATAGAGCTCCCTAAGACTTATGAATGAACTCATTTATTCCACACAGCCCACTACTTAGACACCAGGTGGGGAGGTGGGAGGGTTATGAGGAGGTAGGGAGGATAGCGGGGGATGAGAGGCGGTCCCATGCGGTAACGTGTGGTAAATCTGGGTAGAGCAACGGCTCTGAGGGTTCAAGGGTGCGAATGGGGGAGGCAATGTGAGACAGCTGTCATTTGTACAAAAAAAAGTTTTTAAAAAGCTGATTTAAAAAGAAACCTTTTCTCCTTTTGTATGAATTCTCTCTCTCTGGTGAATTAGAGATGAGAGGGGATGGGAGCAGGGGAAGGTGCTGGATCATCTCTCTTGTTGCATCCTTTGAATTTCCCTCTGGGGGAAAAGAAAAGGGGGATTTCTGCAGGGAGAACATGAGAACCGTGGTGGCCGTTGAATTAAGACGTGTCAAAGAAACAGGAGGAGGAAAGAAGAACTGCAGGAGCAAGATTTAGATCACGTAGCAACACATCCTCGTTACTCCATCTGTCTGCAGTTACATAGTTTGCTTCTTTATTTTTGATCAAAAATGCAACTGTAAAACGACTGCTCTGCTCCTAATAGGCCGTGTCACAGAGAAAGCATGTTTCTTTGTTTGTGGCTGTCACTGCTATACACGGCGTGCATGAGCTTGTGTTTGCGTTTGAGACCGTGTCTTGGTTAATGAGGCTCTTAGAAGGTAGCACCAGGTTAATGATCGCCTGCATCTGGTACACCAGCAGATTAGCCTTGAGAGACCTGGACAATCAGTGACATAAGCAACCCATGGGGGGGAAAAGGGAGGAGGAGGGGGAGGAGGAAGAACTAGGAAAAGGG
>VUQG01034851.1:21236-36739 GCA_015106755.1 Etia nguti
TTTCCCACCCCCAAAACCCCCCCCCCCCCCCCATTTTTATTTAAATGAGAAAATGATAGGAATGCAAAAAGGTTTCCTTCTGGGTAAACACTGGCTCTTCGTATTGTTTTAACAGTAAACATATATGAGTTTTTATAAGGAAGAAATGCTTTATGGGTAATGAGATTACATTCACAAATTTATCTCTTGCCATTAACTGCTAAACAGCTTTTCAGTATAAAGTCATTGCTGGTGTATATAAAGGAAAAAATAAACTTTTTAGTCTATGAGTCTATAGAATACATACTTTTTACTGAAGAGTCTGAATGTTAGCGATTTGGTGTACAGCGTGCATAAATGGTAACATCACAACTAGGGAATAATAGAAAAGCTGTGAATATCAAAGGTCCTACACTTTGAAGGTCCTAAACTGTGATACACTTGCACAGCTCATAGCGGCTCAGTTTCCAAATTGGAAAGCAATATTTTTACACGTAAACACATTCATGCATACATTACATCTTTTTTTTAATTAACCCCTTAACACAAGTAGCTTAATATGTATTAAGGTAATTGTGTTCCTCACTGACTCGCAGTAGTTTACACCAAGAGGATTAGAGCCTACAGACAGTCTGTGAAATTTGTCTTGAACATAATATCACCAACTCAAAATTATTTTGACCCTCGGCTCAGCCCATAGATTTATATAAAAAATATCTTCTTGCCATCTCTAGAGCATAGATTTAGTTTTGTTTGCTGAGGTTTAAAAGGTTAATAATTTCATTTCTGTTTACACTTTAAAAGAAAAAAAAAAATCAACACTATCATCAAGGATGTTTTTTCCAGCATCAGAAGTTGAAATTATATCTTTTCATAAAAATGTCTGAAGTTTATCCTCAGTATACCTCGCCGTACCCACTGTGTGTAACGCCAATAGAGGTTTTACCTGTTTTACTGTGTCTTTATGCTCCTAAAACGTAAGTCAGTAAATTTTATTTATATAGCACATTTAAAATTAAACTGCTTTACAATTAAAAAAATAAATAAAACACACAAGGCTTTTAAAAACTTCATGCTACACACTTTTGTACTTTTTACATAATATAAAAAAGGAACAACCTTTCCTCCAGCCACCGTTCCAGACAGCAGCCATTTTCAAAAGCATTATTAACAAAAGCTATGTGTCCAGCTTAGATTTAAAGACGGCTGGTTCTAAAATGTTGAGGTTATATCGTGTTTTTGTTGCACCTTTCCTGGCTTAAGGGAAAATTGGTATCTCTATGGAAGTCCTCAAGGTACTTTTTTTTTCATTAAGGGTTTGTTAAATACCTTTGTCGCCACCAATTCTATTAACACAAAGTCACTCGTTAAACGTGCAGAACAATTGGTAAATTGGACCCAAAGAATCCCATTAAAATGCGCCATAGGGAAAAGGAAATCTGAATAGGAACAGAAGGTGCCTGGAAATATTTTTTGGTTTGACTTAACTGGTGTGGAACTTTGAGTGTGTGTGTGTGTGTGTGTGAGAGAGTGAGTGTCTACATGGATTATGGATGATAGGGAGGGAATACAGAATGAAATAGAAAAGAGACAAGTTGGAGATAGGACACAGTGGTACCCAAGGCATGAGAGTAGCAAGATAGAAAGGAAGAAAAGAAAAATGTCATGTGATAAAGATTATAAAATAAAAAAAAAAAGTGGAGGGGGGAGACTGGGTGATACCGCAGGCAAGTTGAGGAAAAAGCGAGTATCAAACAGGGCAGGAGGGAGGGTGGCAAAGTGGGAGAGAAAGACGGGGCAGAGGAAGAGGGAATTGGAATAGCAGCGATAGTTGAAGCAAGGGAGAAGCAGCGCTGCAGCCTAATGGCCTAGTTTCCCTCGCTTTATAGAATTCTCTAAGAAAGGGTTGGGAAACGTGCATTGTACAGTGAATGTAAATGAGCAAGAGTGCGAAAAATAGAGAGAGAGGGGAGAAAGAAAGGGAGAGAAACGTACAAAAGGTACCGCCAAAAACACTAAGTTCTAAACTTCCAGCTAAGAAGTGTGTTTGTGAAGTGGAACTGGTGGTGGCTTAACCAAAGATGGATGACACAGGAGGAGGAGGAGGAGATTTCAGTCGCTTAAATGTTGTACTTCAACGTTAGTATTAACTGCGGTTGGTTTATATAAGTTCTTGAGTTGGAAACCGATGGTGATTATTGATGACCTCCCTTGAAGGAGGCTGAGGTTGTTGAAGGCGAAAGAGCGAGCAATCAGACTTTAGAACCTGGGTGAGAGTTCAGAATGAATGTAGCATACTAATCGGGCAAAACAGAACTGAAGGAATTTTCTACCCTAAAAGTTAGAAGAAAAAGCTGCAGCAATGCTCCCAAGCCTGTGTGATTCGAAATGGATAGGTCCAATCTGTTCACGTGCTTGCAAATGTGAAAGAATTCCTAAACTACGAAGGATTTCAGTGCAGTAGATGAAAAGTGAATCAAGGCTGGAAAGGAAGGTAGTGCTAGTAAACATTAAAAAAATATAGCCGCATAGTTACTACTTCCGCACAAGCGCAATCTAAATAAATATGTGGGTGGGAACATGCATAATTATGTATGTGTGTGCCTGGATCTGTAAATGCAATATGAGAAAGTGCAGTTTAAGATTTTGGCAAACTGAATAAGAAATGCTGCAGCCCACTGTAATTAGGGCCTGTGAAATTGTACCTCTGGAGATGCTGTGGTTTGTGTGTGTGTGTGCGGTTTGTGTGGCCCATATCTGCTGTCTCTGTTTAGAATACTTGGAAATGAGACGCAGCCTTGTGATTCTCTGGCACTTCTACACTCCATCCTCCGTTCTTTTCCTCCTCTCAAGCTCATGTCTTTCTAATCCCACACATCGGTCCTCTCCCCTCAGTGCTTACATCAAGTCTTGTCGTATATATATTAAATTAGACAGTGCCGCAGAGGTTGTATCCAGGGCTTAAGATTAACCTGCTGGCTCACCCACAAACTTACTGGTTTTAAGTTTGCTTTAAATCCATTAAAATCAGTATTTTCACAGTAACAGTGGATCAGATGGCTGTGAAATGTGGAAAGGTGTCACTAATGATTGACCTGAAGAATAAAGTCAGAACAATCCATCCCAATATATCAATAACGGGTAATAAATTAATAATTAACATGGCCGATAGATTAAGACAGGCGAAACACCCTTCAACCATGTTATGAGTGTAGATGTTGCATATTTTGTCCACCAGTGGGCACTCTGCAACTTCCATGTTGGGAACACATGTTTGGAAATCTAAAACGAGAAGCACGCTATGCCCAAGCCGAGTTGGGCATAGCGTGCCGTAAACAAGCAATAAAACACAATTATTATTCAATAGCATTGTCACAGTATCTTTGTAAGGGCTCATAAACACCAACATATTTGTTTATGTTTCGTTTTACTAAAAGAAAGGAAAGCTATCTGCAAATATCACCAAATATCAGTACTGGTTTTAAAAATCCTATATCGCTCAAGCTATGCTGTAGAGACTGATTGGTGATAAGGTTTATGGTGCTCCACTAAAAGCCTCCTTGGATTCACTTTGGATGCCAGTTGCTGAGTGTTTGCAAACAAGTTAGCATGCGTTAGCAAAGTTAGCAAAATGCTGGTTTTTCTTTAGCTATGAGAGGTTGCCATAGGGTCACCAACCACTCTGCAGCCCTGTGTGACTGAGACCTAACTAATGAAACTATGCAGTTCCCCTAAGCTCCACCAAGTTTTAATGTCTTTATTAATGTTATTTTTTTGGTTTGTTTCAGGTTTCCATTCAAACTCATCGTTTCTGAAAGTAGTGTTGTCTCATCTAATCATTATAAAAACCCCAAAAGCTCTGAATAATTATCTAGTTAACATAACCTAGCAGCTTAACAGACAGAATTGTGTAATTGCAGTTGGTGGAGACCGAAGTGGAACTTTTACCTTGGTCTCTTTTAGGTAAAAAAAAAAAAGAAAAGAAAGGGAATTTCTCTCAATTTCATCACGCAGCACACAGTTTTCTGTTTATTTCTGTAATATATATTGTGATCTCACTTCCAGGAATTATTGTGGAGAGATAACACTTGGCCCAGGAATAATTTGTAAGCTTGATTTGACTCTCAATTCTTAGTATTTAGATGGTTATTATTGGTTTTAGCCAAAAATGTGAGAGAGGGAGGCACATTTGTAAGGTCACAGATCAATTTAAGTTCACTTTATCTAATGGAAATGATGTCTTTGGCTGTATTTCTTACTTGGAAAAAGATTTTTTTTGGCACTGGTCTTTGAAAGTTTCCAATCGCTGCTCATCTGAACTGAAAAACAACTTTCTTTCCACATAGAATTGAATTACATTTTGTATTTCTGATAAAGGATAAGCCAGTCGCAACATGCTTATCATTTGTCTTTAAATGTTTGCGTTCCAGTCTTTATGCAGCCATTGTTTTCTCAACCGCTGTTCTCAAAGCCTCAAACCTCCCACTTCCTAAACGCTATTATTTCCATTTGAATTTTTACTAAACCTGCCTCTTCAGTTGTTTAAAATAGCTTGTAATTTATCCATCCTGTCAGAGGGCTAAAGCTTGTTGTTTGCACTGTCACCCAAGCAAAACCATGGACACTGGAGCCACAGCCCTACATGAGTCAGCTCAGGTCTCAGCAGCTTTGTGCTGCATCAGGTCTGGTAAACTCCAGCAGTAAAAAAAAAAAGAAAAGGTAGACACATCTGCACCACCCAGGCTTTACTTAAAATTGAGGAGGTCTTAAGTTGAATCCCCACATTAAAAAAAACAGCAAATCTAATTTCACACATACAGCACATGCACATGTAAGGATTTTTCAGCTTACTCTAATCATTCTTTCTCCCTCTAACTCACACCTTTTTTTTGCATGTATCCTCTACACGACCCCTTCGCTTTTTCCCTCCATTATATTTCCTTCCTTTTCTCATTTTTTTCAGACTGTACTGTATACAGTCCTGCAGTTGACTGCAGGCCTCCTTCCATCTTTCTGAGCTCTGGTATGCATAATTTATGAAAAGACCCAGCTTCTCCATGAAGGCAAACTTTTTTGACAGCACAGCTGTGTCTTTAGTGTTGCACACAATTGTCCTGCATGCGATTGTGCTAATTACATGCATAAATGCTGCATGCAAGCCCTGACGAACAGTACGCCCTTTTGCTTCTGACTTGCTAATCTATGCATTCCAGTTTTGACGCCGCGCTCCCCTGAACCCCATGCACGTTTTGATGAACCCTTTTTTCACCATGCAAAAAGTAACAAAGGGAAATGTCTTTATTTAATCCACACTTCAAGAAGTTACAATGTTTTGACCACCGTCTGCATGTCTGTCTGTGCACCTTTTTCAGTCTCCTACATCCACCATGGATTGATTTTTGTATTTCAACTAAGGTACCTCTTGAATGGTTTATCAATGGTATATAAATCTTTTAGGTTTCCGTTTCCAGTTTTCAGACCTACAGACTTAAAATGTAACATAACTGTTACAGAGTTATCAGAGTTTTTTATTGTTGCACAAAGGACACTAAGTTTCCCCCTCCTTGAATCCTTGTTCTTTGGAAGTTAACATGCTGCACTTAATGGACAGATCAGTGCCCATAAAGCACTGACAAACTTTTTATTTACCATCACTCAAGCAAAATCTAGTGGTGTTGTAGTGGAGAGTAGTCTTTTATGGTAACTTTGTTAGAATAAGGTCCAACACAAGGGAGATACAACCAAATGCTTAGATAACAGTAATAGTTTTGTAACACTCCAGCTCCTCTGTATCTAATTTTAAACTAAAACATTTCACTTGTCAGTAGAGGCACCTGATCATAAATCATAAAGTGTAGTTACATTGTCATATTTTGTAGCAAATATTATCCAGGTGCTTCGAACTGGATCACCTTACCTGTAATATCCTCTGTCTGCGGTTTGACCTCGCTGCGTTCCGCACGACAGACGCATGTGAAAACAGCGATGGTTTAAAAATAATTCCACTTTCTTCTGATAGCCTTTAGGAGTTTGGAAGCAGTAGTATTTCTGAGGTCACGCAGTTACAAACTATGTCTAAATAAATCTTGACAGAGTTCATCTCAGTTTATTCCAAAGGAGCTCAGGATCTTTAATACACACTGTATAAGGAGGGGGCTTATCCAGAGCCTGTCATGGCTCTGTTTTGTACTGATAATATGGGAGATTTGGCTTAAAGTTATAACTTTAGATATCATTTTTCAGTAGAAATAATTCAGAGCAGAAGGGTAACCAAAGCCATATTTAATAAGATTCTTCTTTGGGGAACTGATCTTTGCCCGATGGCAAATTAATATCTGAATTTATTGTGCAGTTTATGTTGGGAGTCAAATTGCATTCAGAAACACTTTTTTAACCTTTTAAACATGACTTTAGGTTCCACAAAAACTAGAAAAAAAACTTTGAGATGAATTGTGGTGTTGTGGTATTGATGTCTATAATGTGATTGGTCTTTTTTTAAAATAGCACATTTAGTGTATAAAGATTTGAGGTTTCTTTGGCCTTGAAAATGTTCTTTCCCATCAACCTCTGCCAGTGAGTAAACTCATTCAGCTTTTCCGCTCTCAGCTCTTCGTTCTTCAGTCGTAGCAAAGCTTCACAACTCCAGTAAGTGTGAGTGGGTGGTTCCACTCTGTCAGGTGCATATCAGGTTTCTCAAGGAAGACCGTTTGGCCCAGGGGCTCTCTCACTGGTGTGGATGTCCTCTTAATGGGTGCCCATTCAGTGCCCTAATCGAGCCCTTTATCAACCCCGGCTAACACCGTGGCGATCATAGCAGAAAAAGCCTGGAGCGACTGTGCTTGCTTTGTCCAGGCCAACTGGAGCGTAAAAGCTTTGACAATGACAATGCAGTTGAGAGAGAGAGAAAGAGAGAGAGAAAGAGAGAGAAATGTGGAGGGAGACATTTCTCATTCCTTATGCAGTTAAGGAGCCAGCCTCCAGCTCAGAGGCACGATTTTCACGTGTTTACTCTTTCTTAATAGCATCTATTTGACCTTTGACCCCAACCAGCACAAGCTGTGAGCATTTGTAGTTTAGTCATTATCAAGAGATGTGCTTGCTGATACATCTCTGTCTTTCTTTCCTTTGGTCATCAAAATTGTAAGGCGTCAAGGGAAAATTTTTAAGGGAAGGCACATTTGTGTATGGCTAACTCATTTAAACCACCTGACCTCACCAGAAACAAAGAATGCTGAAATTGTTCAGGTTTCAAAGTTCAAACCATTAATGTGAAAAGAAGCCAGCAGGCAAATCATTACTAAAAAGACACGCAGCACTCAGACCAGATTTCGCTGCAATTAGGCTGTCCCAAACACATTTTGAAGATTTTTTTTTTTCCAAGCACTTTCTCAGAGGACGCCCAAATTGCCTGAGATATCTGCTGTAAAATTAGGTCAGAAAATATTGTGTAGTGTAAGTTTGCAATAAGATGAAAAGGCTTTTTAATAACTGCTTCTTTTTTGCCCTCTTTGATGTAGAATGAAGGGCTCCGATTGGCTGGTCTTCAGATGAATGACTGATACACAGCGATAATCCCGACCACTGGAGGGTTCAAAGGACTCGCTAATATATGCAGCACTATCAACATTAAAATGATCTGTGTATCTAATTTTTTAATAACGCGGTGGGGGTATTGGGGTTAAACAGGGATTTGGATGGGGGGCTACCCAAGCACCCTCTAATATGTTTTTATGCAAACTATTTGATAACCTTCAGTGTAATTACTTGATATTTCACTTACACACCATCCTTTTATTTAAGTGTTTGTAGCACTGCCTAATTAATATATATATATATATATATATATATATAATTTTTTCCACTTAGTCGATGCCACATTTTTTGGCGCCATAATAATATTCTGACACTAATATCTTTCACATTAAAATGAGAGCTGTTGCCTACTGACTGTCATACACCTAGTTTTTTGCAAGCTACTTAATCAAAATTACAAGGTCAAGTTTCAAGATTATTGTTTTAGCTTAAATTATTGATATAATTTGAATAAATGTTTGACTTGCTTCTGACTCTATATCCATACTCTACTGACACAGAGAGCAGGGTGTCACTTTGGACACCATGTCTATTAGAGGAGAAAGCAATCAGTCCCACAATGTGTAAGTGAGAGCTTACAGCTTGTTTGTTACATGGGGTGTAATTTAGTGTTTCTATGTCAGATGGACATTTAACTGTATCAGTTGCTCACAGCCACTGGATCCACTGTAGCCTTCATTCTGGGACAGTAGCACAGACAGTAGATAACATGGAGGTGACTATTGGAACATCACCCATTGGTTTGTCTGGTTTTGAAGCCTTGGGGCAAGCGTTTCCATGGTCGCCATCTTGGTTGCAAAAAATTGAATGCGATGAGTAGGGGCACATCTGACTGTGAAACTGCACACTTGTCAGCCAATGAGCATGTGGTTTTAATAATTGCAGATATTAAAGATTTTTTTGACCAAGGTTTACAAAATATAGAATTTCTTATCTTATCCTGTTTGACCCAAAACGAGTGACTGACTCCATAAACTCAACAGGAAAGTGTTTACCGAGGTTCAAACACAGCTATCACCATCTGGCCTTCAAAGAGAATGCAGGTTTAACACAGTTCTGGATTGGGTTGATTCATTATTATTTCACATTTTAAAGCTACATCCATGTTTTATACTATCTTTGGACAGTGGTAGCAAAGCAGTAATATTTTATTTTTTTGTGTGTTGCGTTTGCATGCAATGATATTCTCTACATTTTGCTAGCAGTGGGGTAAAACTGAGTATGTTGTTAGTGCAACTAATTTAACAACTGCACGGCATTTTGGCAACGCAAGAAAGTCTTGCTTTGCTCTCAAGGTCCAATAATGTGGTAGAAAGTGAAAGCTATGAATAGGAAATTACACCCATTCCGTAGCACCAGCAGGTGTAAAAAACAAAAAAAACAAAGCAAGTACACAAAGGTGGTGCTGAAGTGACTGATTTTGATATGCTATGCTTATTCGAATACTGATCCTTTATTTTACGCAAGAATTGGCAACAGTGTTTGCAGGAGTATCACAATAAGGGCTGGCAATAGAATAGAGGCCATACTTATCATAAGAATAAGGGAAATTTAACTAGCCGTCGCTTGTTAGATTGAAAAAAGTTTTTCCAATGAGTTTTTGTGCTACCTGTGCTGCATGCAAGTCAACGCTGTGTGTGGGCAGCGCACACAATAAAGCCCTTTCTTCCAGAAACAAATATTCAAACAGTTCTCTCAGAAGAAGCCTTGCTCTCTGCTTGCTGTAGCCTCTCAGTACAAGATGTGCTCTTTAATTGCCAGTTCTGCTCTTTGAAAAGGCATACATGGGTGGCACGGCTTCTCTGACCTGTGCTGCAAATCCTGCTTAAAACTGAGTCATTTTCAACTCTTTTTCTTCTATAAAGTGACATGCTTGTGTTTCTCTTCTGTTTGTGTTCCTTCCGAACTGGCTCCCTCAGTTCCACTTCACTTCATCATTTTGGTGTTTGAACTTTCATTAGAAGTAGATAACAGAGAGTTCGGGGACTTTATTGGATCGTGACCTGTCTCGCGTGCCCTTATCTGAGGAGTATATAGCGTACTGTTACCTCAGGTACTTGTATTAACAGAGTACACTTGGTACTTTTTGATCAATAAATAGCAGTTTGTAAAGGGCAGCCAGAACATCAGTGGAACACAGTCTCTTGCTTAAACTGTTACAATATCAGAGAGGCTTTGAAATCAGACCTACAATACTCCTGCTCTTGTCCTGTTTAACCAACTCCTCTATGACCAGAGCAGAAAAGCCTGCCTTTATTGCTCAAAGTGGACATAACAAGTGACAAAAGATCTTTTTCCCATTTTAATTTTTTTATTTTTATGAAGATGGGGTAGAAAGAAGATATGGTTTTTTTTAAAAAGAATTTCACCTTTTTATTTGCTTCTTTTGCAATACAATGCACTCTTTACTGGATGGAAAGTGTGTGCATCAGTATCTGCGTGCTACTGTTGCCAAGCCCAACAGCAGACAATGCAGTATGTGTGCCCCAGATAAGGGCTTTTATTCTGCTACCTAGCAGATGAAGAATGTGTAGATGATCATGAATTTCTCATGAGGTATGCTGTTGAGCTCTTATTTAATGATAGCCATGCTGGGGTGGGTTCTGAACCTCTCACTCGTCTCCCTGCTCATCACCCCTGATGAATGGGAAACAAGTAAAGGGAGAAGCTTCCCCTTAGTCGCTCTAGAAATGTCTTTTGCGGTGCATTCTCTCAGAAACTGCAACATAGACACAAACTCTACAAGCCACAGTTTCACTTCCGAGTCTGTGATGTATGGCCTGCTGCTCTTCTTGTCAGATGGCCTACTACACTGAACACTCACCTACAGCACGCTACAAAACAGCTTTCCTCCAAATGGCACAGCACCGAATATACAAACACTGTCAGGTCTGCCTGCCGTGTGAAAAATGGGCTTTATGTTACCTCCGCCTGCTTGGCCCAAAAGGCTCCTCTCTAGATTAAAACCTCGGCACACCGAGTCCCCTTCACACTACAGCAGGCCCTGACTCATTCCAATCTGACGCTCATTTCAGTCCTCATTTCCTTTACATTATATACGCCATTAAGTATATTAAGCCCAAAGCCAGCCAGTGCACTGTCCCATGAACTTAATGATAAAGCCATCTCTATGCATCTTCATTTCTCAGCAAGCAGGTGCACGAAGGCAGGTTGGGGGGGGGGGGACTGCATAGTCACAATATAGCGACATTTAATATCATTTAAAGTATTGCATTGTAAAGGAGACTTCAGTCAGTGCCATGCTAGCAGCTCCAAGAAGCACAGTGGTTCGTTGAGCCAAGCTCAAAGAAGAGAGAGACCCAGGATGGGGTTCTCTTTTGACCTCTTAAACTTATGGCACACTGATCAAAAATTTCTCTTCCATCTGTCACTCATTGCTTAATGAAAATGGCTCAGACACATGTCCTGCCCCAGGGGGGCCCCTCTACACAGACTGTGAGTGAACTGCAAACAGAAATCATAAATCTTTCAGGACCAAAAACTCTTGTATCTTGCAGATTCTATATAATCTTTTGCAGATAGCTGCTTGTGGAGATTAACTCAAAACTAACACACCAATGTTTATTGTGAAACATGTTTACCGTGTTCGCCATCTTAAGTTGTATATTTGCGCCGGCGTGAGACACAGGTAATCATTTTGCACATTTTTTAAAAAATTTATCAATGAAAATTTAAGGATTACTAGCTTTTTCCGGAGTGTACTCACATTTTTATGATGCATTTGGTGATTCGAACTTTACATGTGTATTCTCCTAACTTTTATTCATGCTCTCCTCTCCAATTATCTTGGGGTCGTTCAGTTTTGTCCTGATCTATTTATTCACTGCTGTGTATGTTTGTACCATTACTATTATTAGCTTGCTGTTGGCATCTACTATAATGACCTCTAGCTGTCTAGTAGTGGCATTCAGTGTCTTTCCCGACCTTTCACCCAGTGCCAAGCAGCAGATTACACACATACGTGCACCTTGCATGTCCTCATACACTCGTCCGCTCTTTCCCGTCTTTGCTGCGGCTTCTTTTTTTCTACTCGATCGTTCTTTCAGCACAAGTACGAGTGGTCACACAGGCCGCTGCTCATGTTACTCGCCGTGTGCCCATCTGGCAGTGCCCTGCTCTCCTGGCCCTGCTTCTGTGTTTCCAGCTGTCCCCTGGTTATCACTGTCGCTGTCTCTCTGTCCACTGGCTGCCAGTAACCGGAGCGCTCTGCTTCTTTCTCCGTCTAGCGACCTCGCTTATTATAGGATAAGTCTTCATCCTATAATAACACATCTCTCTTTCCCTTCTTTGTCATCTTGCTTTCTTCTGTCTATTTCTGTTTCGTATCTTTTAGGAAAACAGTTGGGGTTTTTTTCCTATTTCTGGCGCTTTTACTGCAGAATTTATTTTGCAGCACTGCTGTCTGTCATCCCGCTGCTCATCCAGCTGTCTTACTATCTTTCTATATGAGTATGTAACTCGATCGGGTTCAGTGTGTGAGCACTGCTCTGGTTATATTCACTTCAAAAAGATTACTCTTGTCTCCTCTTTGTAGCTCGTATGCCAACCCCTTTTTTAAAATTTCTTTTACACCCCTCACAGTGTTAACCTGCTGGTTGCGCTTATTACCTCAGGGGATCAACTGCGTATCCATTTTTCTGGGCACTATTAATCTCTGTGCAAGCTTGTAATGCAAACAAAAGTTGCTGAAATACTCCAGTGCCAACCAAAGTAGTGAATGAGCCAAAAAAAACCAACAAAAAAAAGAAAGCAACCAGTCGTTATGCTGATCCACCCTTCCCTAGATGACTTAAAGCTTTTAGACAATTTAGACACTCTTAAGTGTTTGCAGTAAGAGTGTTTGGTACATCCCCAATGCATTACACACGCTCTCCCTACACCAACCCTACCTCTGCCCACTTACTATGCACATGAAGCACTTACACACTCTGTCACACTCCATCATGGCCTCTAATAGGGTCTGGTCTGATGGAGTGGACGGGCATGCTCAGCAGACAGTGGGAGAGTGAATCTATATTCAGTCTCTGCACTTCCTTCTCTTCTTCTGGAGCCTGATGAACTCAAGGGATCCTGTGGTGCCAATAAACACCCTCTGATCTATGGAGGCACTCTCCCTGGAATGCAATACTCCTTGGGGCATGGACTTTTTCTTTGTGAAGGTGGAGTGTGTATGAGTGGTTATTTTTCGTTTGTGTGTCTGATAAAGAAAAAGGTCCAGTGGTTTAGTGCATGTGTAAATGCATTAGGAGTTTTCTCTGTGTGTGTGTGTGTGTGTGTGTGTGTGTATAAGCCACTAAGTGAAAGCGACAGACTCAGAGAGTGAAAAAGAGAAAATGGATTAGATAATGAGTGTGTGCTTTCTGAGCGTTGCAGCTATCAGTTTTCTACGGGGCGACTGCAGCAAATGAGCCAGAAGGAGTAATAATGTTAGTGTCCCATAAAATCCAGCTTCCCATGAGAGTGCCCTCACTGCCAGAATGCCATCATAGGTTAATGCAATGATGATTAAACATGTGTGGCTTTATTGATCCCAGCAGCAAAATTCTCTTCACTACGAGGTCAGAAGAAGCTGCAGAATAGGTGGTGAAACTGACAGAGTTGCAGGTGCCTTACTTAGTGGCACGCTGGCACATTGACAGTATTGATCTCTGCACTAGTCTGCACTTAACATACGTTTGTTTTGGTTCATAATTAAGTGATATGTTCAGCTTGAGGTTTTCTAAAACATCAAGGGAACTAAGAACAGTGCTGTGAAAAAGTATTTGCCCGTTCCTGATTTACGTTTTTCCGTATTTGTCAAAGTGACATGTTTCACATCATCAAAAAAACTTTAATAGTACACAAAGACAACTCAAGTTTATAAAAAATGTTATTTTACAGTGTTAAATCATGAATTAAATGTGCTTAACCACATTTTTTTTAGAAAACTAAATTCAGTGTTACCATCTACATCGGGCCTGATTACTTCCAGACCTGTTGAATCATGAAGTCAGCGATAGAGAACCTGTCTCACTGACATCTATCAGTCTGGAAAAGGTTATAAAGGTTTCTAAGTCTTTCTGATTCCAACCAAGGTCAGGGCCATTATCACAAATGGAGAATATTTAGAACAGTGGACAACCTTCCCAGGAATGGCTAGTCTATCAAAATGACCCCAAGAGTGCATCAACTCATATAGGATGTCACAAAAGAACCCAGAACAACATTTAAAGAACTGAAGGCTTCACTTGGCTCAGTTAACGTCACTGTTAACACATGAGAGATCCATAGAAGAGTTCCAAGGCGTAAACCATTGCTGACCAAAATAAACACAAAGGCTCCTCTCACATGTGCCAAACAAACATCTGGATGATCCCAAGAGTTTTGGATGTCCTGTGTACTGACAAAACAAAAGTTGAACTTTGTTAAAGGATCGAGTCCCATTACATCTTGCATAAAACCAACAGAGAAGAACATCCCAACAGCCAAACATGGTGGTGGTAGTGTGGTGGTCTGGGGCTGCTTTGCTGCTTCAAGACCTGGATGACTTGCTGTAATTGATTGAACCACGAATTCTGCTCTCTACCAGAAAATCCTGATAGGAGCTGGCCATCAGCTCATACCCTGAAGCTGAAGTGCACTCAGGTTATGCAAAAGGACCATGATCTGAAAAACACCAGGAAGTCCACCTCTGAATGGCTCAGAAAAACAAAATTAAAGTTTTTGAGCGCACTAGTTAAAGTCCAGACTTAAATTGGATTGAGATGTTTTGGCATTACCTTAAACACTCCATTCATGCTGGAAAACTCTCCAAATACATTCAATAGATATACCTTAAGAGACCCTATTGAGTAAAGGATACCAATCAAAAATCCTACTGATTATGTACATTTAGTAGTAGTAGTAGTAGTAGTAAGATCTTAACCACAAGGCTGCAGAACATTGTTAATACATCTCTGAAGCTCTATTGGAGACGAGTCGTCATCAGTATTTTGACAATGAACACCATCTAACATGTTCATCCAAACGTTTCCACCCTCACGCCGTGTAAAATCTGCACTGCTTTTCTTGTAGATTATCTCGTTCTCTTGATATCTTGATTTTTAATCAAAGCATGCTAGACTTATTTATTCAGAGTTTTACTTCAATTTGTCACTTCACCTTGGGTTATGAAGTCGTATGGTAACGTTTTTTGAGGTATTGCTTCCCGAGTTTCATTTCCCCTGTAGCTCTAAGGTAACTGACAGTGAGCAGAGAGTGTAATGTCATTTGCACATTTATATAAAAACTCAAACCCAGGTGCAATGAAATGATAAAAGTAGGAGCTTTAACAAGGCCAAGTTAAATCCTCCGAGTGGTTAATCTAGCTTGGGCAATTTTAATGTCGGGTAGTCAGTACAGGGCTTTTTATTCAGAAATGGTAAAAAAAAAAAAGCTTGTTTAGATTTTGCTGGCTGTATGATAAAAATAAACAGAAAACAGAAAAAAAGACATGAATATGGGCACATGAATATAATGTGTCCAATGTGTCTGAAGGCCATTTCTTCTTAAACTGCAGGGAATTATAGTGGCAGGCCAAAAGCAGTAAAAAACCCAGAGGCTTCTTGTCCAAGACAAAAAAAAAAGGCTGAATTTCAATGGAAATTAGCCTGAGATTGTGGAAAATTACATTTGATTTTATGTGTGTGGGCTGCTTAACTGTGAGTGTACAATAGTGCTATTAGCCTCGTAACCTCCTAATTCATTAAACCCATAATCAGGCCTTCATTTGTATTCAGACAGTTTTTCTCATTGATTATTGGCTGGAAACCTGCCATCCTGAATCTGTGATCTTCCTGTTTGATTTGAGAGGAGAAAAGAAAGAGGGATACACAGAGAGAGAAAGCATGCTCAGGGCAGAGACCAATTTTTGGTTTGTTACTGTCTCTTTC
>VUQG01034852.1:0-21714 GCA_015106755.1 Etia nguti
TCACTCACTATGTGTTAATAGTCCTCTCTGCATTGAATCATACCTGTTATTAATCTCCGTCTCTCTTCCACAGCATGTCTTTATCCTGTTTTCCTTCTCTCACCCCAACCGGTTGCAGCAGATAGCCGGCCCTCCCTGAGCCTGGTTCTGCTGGAGGTTTATTTCCTGTTAAAAGGGAGTTTTTCCTTCCCACTGTCGCCAAAGTGCTTGCTCATAGGGGGTCATATGATTGTTGGGTTTTTCCCTCTGTATCTATTATTGTACAATCTACTGTACAATATAAAGCGCCTTGAGGCGACTGTTGTTGTGATTTGGCGCTATATAAATAAAATTGAATTGAACTGAATTGAATGACTGATAGTCTTAAAACGTGTGTTTTTCTATCTGGGAATCCTTTTGCTGCATTATCAATGTCTTTGGGATCATTGTTAATGGTAAATGGTCTGGTTCTTATGTAGCACTTTTCTACTCGAGTATTCAAAGCACTTTATATGACATTACTCATTCACCCATTTAAACCCATTCATACAAATTTTTAATGCTATTTCTACTTAAGTGCTTTCTATCTAATATACACACTACAATGGAAGCATCAGAGAACAACTCTGGGTTCAATATTTTCCACAGGAATACTTTGGCATGCAGACTGGACCAGCTAGTAATCGAAACACCAATCTTCTGATTAGTAGATAACCTGATCTTCCTCCTGAGCTGCCAATCAGATGTTTTCCAGATGATAATACACAGTGGATCCGAATCTTACCACACTTTTTCTGTTTGTACATCCATCAGTTTTGAAAAGACCACTGGCTGAACAATGACAGCGCCTCCACTGTGTTTCACAAATGACTATAGATGCTGTGCTTAGCTCTTCTTTCCTAATTTCCACCATTAGGTCTGTAAAACCTGTTGCTACTGAAGGACCATATGCACCTGTCAGGTCCTGTGTCTGATCTCTGCTGTTTCTTCACGACATGACTTTCAGATGCTGTTCATATGCTGTAGATAGTTTAGATTCTGTTTCAGGCCTGACAATTCTTTTGTTCCAATTTCCTAAGTTCTTTAAGGACACGTTGCACACCATGGCACGATATCCCAAGTTACTGGCATGATGTGTTTTGAAATGGTTGGGTACAAGGACTAGGTTGTAAATGAGTGAAAAAGCAGCCAGTGTCCAAAGAACAACTATTACTCAAGAGTAACTGAAAATTTTCAAGAAACGCTGGCTCATTGGAAGCATTTTTAGGATACATTGTATCCTTTCTTTTTGACTGAGCTTAGGAAATATTATAATGATTTGAGATATTGAATTTCTGATTTTATGATCACTAAGCCATAATAATCAAAATGAATATGCAATATTTAATTTTATAACGTGTAATGAAATAGATATATGAACGTTTTTTAATTGAGTTACTATTAGTCCGATAGCGATGTGCTTCAGTCCACACCAGGTCAAACAGAGGGTGGCGGTATTGCACCCGAAAGCTGTTTGACAACCACCAACAAACCCAAAAGAAAAAGAAGCCGGAAGCATGCAGCTGTCAGTTTTGTAACAACAATCCAGTGCTGCACTTTTCGTGGAGCCAAAAAAAACAGGACAGGTTCTGCGGAGTAATTTAATTCATTGCTCTGCGGTGATCGCTGTGTTTAGAGAGTATCATGGATCTGTCACAGGCGGAGACAGTGGATGGTGGTGCTTCGAGTCCCAATCTCGAGCTTTCCCCGGCGATGCGGGCTAAAATCGAGAGGAACCGGCAGCGGGCGTTGATCCTCCGACAAGCCCGTCTTGCGAGTCGTCCTTTGTCCGCTGTGGAGGGCGCAACAGCGGCCAAAGTTTCCAAGACCATCGACTCCGGAGCTGGGTTCTTCATCGAGGAGGAGGGAGACTTAGAGGGAGAGCAGAAGATCAAGGTAGTGGTGCATCAGCCAGGTGTGTGTTTGTTTAGACGGATACGTGCTCGTCTCGTGCATACATTATTTACCTTTGTTCTTGATCACTGTGCGTCTGTGTTGTGTTTTCAGCTCCGGTGATTGAACCAGAGTACCTGATGTGTGATGAATGTCAGAAACCCTTTATGGACTCGTACCTGAGCAACAGCTTTGACCTGTCTGTGTGCGACAACTGCAGGTACACACGTACACACACACCTGCATGTGTTTGCTGCAGTTTATGTGCACAATTAATACGTTTATATTTATTAGATTTATTTGGCGACTTATATTTTAAAACTTTGAACCATAAAAACTTGCAAGCCTCACTGATTTCCGGCATTTACTAGCTATTTACAGTCATGCTCCCCTGCCATAAGAAAGAAAGAAACCACTATAACGAAAAAAACAAAAACAAAGGTTAAATCAGTGAAAATTATTGTTATTGGCTCATCTTTTTACTACAGAGAATATTTTTTAATGTAGACAGCTACTTTTAGGAAAGCTGTAACTGTAAACACTGGTGACCTCTCAAGCTATCTTGACTTACTTTTTTAATTTGCACATAAGTCTCTCTTTGGATGTAGGGGTGAACTATCTAATTTCTGTAATTCAAATTCAACATTAATTCACTAGACTTCCTGCAGTTTACATTGCTGGTTACTGACAGGAAGCCCACTTTTCATTAAGGGATATTTTGTTATATTTTAGTTTAATGCAATATCAGATGATCATGTGCATTCACCTGTAATTTGGAAGTGTAACAATTCCAGTGATGCAGCCCTACTTAATGTCATATTAAAATACAAATTATTTCATATCCCAATGTCCCAGTGATATACAGCGATTAGGTATAACATTATGGCCACGTGCCTAATATTGTATTGGTCTCCTTTTTGCTGCCAAAACAGTCCAGGCACGTCAAGGCGTGGACTCCACTAGACCTCAACCACAGATGCTCGATTGAATTGAGATCTGGAAGAATTTGGAGGATGAATTAACACCTCCTCATGTTATTACTGAAGCTTTTTTTTTTTTTTTTTTAACAAAACTAAACTCAGGCTTCATCATGAGGAAATAAAAAAACAGTAAGATTTGTTGTCATTTACGGTATTTGTATGTACATTTCATATTGAGCATTAAGATAATTAAATATTTTTTGTTTGTATCCATCACAGTCTATGTATTTAGTGCAATCTTTTAGTCATTTAGTTGCCTCAAACCTTTTTGTGTATAACTGTCACATTTTTTTTATATAGCCGTACACTAAAGATCTATTTTAAACCTATTTCCTTTTCAGGGACAATGAGGAAAAGCACAAGCTGATCTCCAGGACTGAGGCTAAGCAGCGCTACCTGCTGAAGGACTGTGACCTGGACAAAAGGGAGCCTCCTCTCAGGTTTATACTGAAGAAAAACCCTCATAACCCACGTTGGGGAGATATGAAGCTCTACCTCCAGCTGCAGGTATGAAAACATGTGAAGACATTTGGGCAGTTCGTACAACTTTTTTGTACCTATATTCACGTTATGCTCATGTTCTTTAGCATTCAGTGTTGTGTGGCTAGACTGCTCATTGTGAACTTAAATATAGTGTTTTTATCTTAAAAAGCTTAAGGTATGAGAAACTTTATGTAAAAAAAATATGTGAAAAAAGTGATTGGTTCGCAAATCTTCACTAAAAACTGGCAGATAATTGTTTTTATTTTTTTTTTAAGTTTACAATGTACAAGTTTTAGGACACAAACTTACCAATTAAATCAACCACTGTGTGTTAAAAGTCTTTAGTCATTAGATTTATGGTAACATAAATAATGAACTGAGATTTTTTGTTTTTTCAAGACTATTAAATGTGTACTGTTAAATGTTCAGTAAATATTTTAAAGTGTATGTTTTGTAGATTATGTAAAAGAGACGTAGCCTCAGGATCTAAAAAAGTGAAGCAGATGGTAAAAGTGATTTAAACTTGCAGTCTTTCTAATGGACAGCAGGGGGCGATTCCATCGGTTACAAAAAGATGTAAGATCTATGAAAAAAAAAAACAACCTTATTTCCCACTTGGTTTAATAACTTATTAATCATTTTCAAACATTTAATAGTTTATCATGGGTTGTTTAGAAGAAAATTGTTTTTAAAGTAGAATTTACTGGCTACAGTGTGGCTGACTAGTCCTCAGCTTTCCAGATCTTAGCTTAGGTTTTCAAGCCAAAACCCAAGATGGCTGCAGCAAAATGCTTAAATTTCAACTTCAAAGCAAGATTTTACAATTCCAAGGGGGACATCATGGTGGCAGTGTCCATCTTACGTGTACAGTCTATGGTCCTGCTAAAAGGTTTTTGCATATCGCAGGTGGAGAAAAGATGTATGGAGGTGTGGGGTTCAGAGGAAGCTCTAGAAGAAGCCAGAGAAACGAGAGAAGAGAACAGAGAGGTGCAGAAACAAAAACGCTTCAACAAGAAGGTCAAAGGTTGGTGTTTGCTTTCAGCCAAAATTCTCCCCTCCCAAATGGGTTACACGGAGCACTGTTAAACATCAGCTGTGTGTCTGTCTGTGTGTTTCAGAGTTACGCAGAGCAGTAAGGAGCAGTATGTGGACCAAAAACACCACCACTCACCAGCATGAGTACGGACCAGAAGAGGTTGTAGATGAAGAGGAAGACCTCTACAAGAAAACCTGCCTCACTTGTGGACACGAGCTTAGCTATGAGAAAATGTAGAGACACACATCCACAAACACTGTTAAAGACCGATGTCTGGTGCTTCGACAGGAAACACAAATTTCCAAAATCCTATTTGTATTTTTTCATTTATAATAAATAGCAATAAAACAATCCATCTAGATCACATAATAGGGGCCAAAATCACCATTGTGTACAACACCTTAGCAGTAAGTTCTTTTTTAATGGCTGTTGCACATCTTAGCTTGATTGCTGACTCATAATTGTATTTTTAGCCATACCTTTGCACATTGCTTTTCATTGTTCGGCATCATTTGAAATTTGGCAAGTCAAGGAAAGCATGATACTGAAATCTAAAACATTTTGCATAAAATATTGAATTGTAGGCCTGCCTTGTGACAAATAGGAAATTTTCCAAAGCTGCTGCCTTTTTAAAAGTTATATTTTAGCAGGGCTGTTATGAAAAAAAGTCTGCAGCTTTTACCAGGTGTCTGAAACTAGAAGTTCACATCACCTGCTGTAGTTTTGTTTTCATCATTGCTTTACGCTCAAGGCATTCTGGGAGTCAATCCAGTGCGCCAACAGTGTCAATTGATAAATACATTATCAAATAGCACTGGACAGATGCACCAGTGTGCAAACCTCAACCTGGTCTGACCATTGTGCATTTTCACATCTTGGTTTTTATAAATGTAATTTTGTATCAACGTTAAGGAAATCTGTAAATTTTTGTATTTGTAACAATGTAATTAAAAAGGCTTTAAAAATCCTCCATTTGTAAAGTTCTGAAAATGCTTTTTTAGGTCACTTCTGTTAGCTAGGTTATCCTTCACAACTGTAATGCTAATCTACAGAGCAACGTCAGTGGCTGGTTGTAGTTCCTGATCAGTGTGCAGCCACATCTCGACTACATTTCAGTGGTATGTGAAGAGGATAGGTGGCAATTCATGCTTTTGTCTTAGTCTTCAACTTCCTTCTAGCACTTTCCTTGGGCTGAAAAGGAGAAAATTACCAGTTCAAAGTGTAGTCAGCCAGACTTGAATGATTAAATTTCAATAAAGGAGGGATTTGAAGGGATTGCCAACTCATGTTCATTTTGAATAATAAACTTCAGAGACACCAACTCTAGGAAGCAAGACATGATCCGAAGAGTTTAGACACTGGTGGTAGTAAAGGTGAAGCGGGTGGGAACGGGATAAAGTAGAGATTGCCACAAATGTTCGAGAAGCAGAAATAAAGCACATTTATAACCGAGGCAGATTTTCTTGTCAGTCTTCTGCAAGCTAACGATTTGCCCAGAGTGACACAGAATTAAATTACAGTGCAGGAAAGAAGTGAAGTGAGACTAGCAACCCGAATTCCAGGAATGCAGTTGAATTATAGCCCTTATTGAACTTTACACTTGAAAAGTTGCACATTTTAAATATTAGAAAACTTGTTACATTTTAGCTTGCTGCGGTTCACAGGTGCAATGAGATTTGCCCAAGTTACCCATGACTGTTGAGTACCATCGAGATCATTCCTTTATTTAATTTTCAACATGAATTCAAAACATACATAGTCAGGTTTAAAATTCAAAGGCTTTCTGGACATCAGGACTTTGAAAAACAAATTCATCCTCTGTTGCATCGACCTTCTCACCATGAGTTTCACTCTAGATAAGAGGTGGGGTAGAGGAAGAAAAAGAAAAAAAAAAAAAAAGGTTTAGTCAGCTTTCAAATCTGTAAATGCAAAAATTAGTACAAGTTCCCAACTTCAGATTACAAAGCTTAAGGCTTACATTAAAATTGTTCATCCACACAGCTAAGACTTACATCACTAAAGTACTTCTCAATTATGTTATGTGCAGCCTGATACACCATTTCATTGTCATGGTTCTGCAGCATCTCAATGCGGTCCAGTCCTCCCAGTTCTTCAATCAACAGGCTAAGCTTCTCCATCTCACCAAGCTTTTCTGCAGCCTGAAAAGTCACAGCCAAACCCCTTTACCAGCATCATTTAGACGCAAGTCTCACTGCATTTTAATTTTCAGTTACCCAAATTAATGCATTTTATAATCTGCCACCCTCACCATGAAGATGTTGTTTATGGCATCCAATATGACCAGAATGACTTTAGCATCTTTGACCTGAAGTAGGTTGATGATTGCTTCCAAAGCACCACTCTGCACCAACTGGACCACCTGCTCCACAGTAGCCCCACTAGTGAAGTTTGTCACAGCCCAAACAGCTTCCCTCTGAGTTTTGAAGTCTCCCTGGGATGAGGAAAAATAAAAATCATAAAATATTTGGCAGCTGAACAGATAAGACCATTGTTACAGTGTGAAATTGGATAATTTTCTGTCAAAACCCCCCAAAGAAAAACAAAAACACAACATACTGACAGCTAGCTTACTCAGAATCTGAATGGCACTATGGTTTAAGTTGCAAGCCAACTTCCGGTGTTGATTTCAGCCCGTTTATCGCTTTTTACTTGGAAAAAAAAAAAGAACAAAAATCTTACACTTCATCATGGCCTCTATCCACAGAGTGATGGCTCATTACCACTACATTTGATTAAGTAACCCAGTAAGCAAAAAAGTGGTGTATTCAGAAACAATTTTACACTTTAAATTCAGACTACAGATTGAAAGCTACTCACATTTCTCAGTAGATGTACCAGAGGAGGAAGCAGACCACAGGTGATCAGCTGTTGGATTTGCTTGCATGGACCTGCAGCAATGTTTGACAAGGCCCATGCCGCCTCCTTCTGAATACTGGCCTTTGGATGCCTCATTAACTTGGGTAAGACATTCAGAACTCCAGCATCAATTGCAGTCTGGGTCTGCAGGTCAGAGCCACTCACTATGTTCCCAATGGAGCGGAGAGCTGGGGTCTGATTGTCAAAGATTTAAAAAAATAAAATGATCATTCTTATTCAAATGCAACACTGAGTAATGAAGGAGGGAAAAAAATTAAATCTTTGCATCTCATGTCAGATTTTGAAGAGTCTTGACTTAACTTCTGCTCAAATGACATTAGTCAAATTTGTGTGAGTGAATAGCCATGAACACTACCATGACACCGAGCTCCTGGTGACTCATGAGCTCCACCAGTCGGGGAACAATACCAGTTTTCACTACAATTTCAATGCGGTCATTGTCACCATCAGAAAGGTAGGAGATTGCCCAGCATGCATCAGATAAGATGTCCTTGTCACTAATATGAAGCAACTGGACCAGTGAAGGAAGCATCTATAGAAGCAGAAGATGTAGCTTATCAACTTTGCTGGTATCCCACAGATTTAGAATTAGGATGAGCAATCTGATCTCAAGTGTCAATACAACAGTCCCTGATCTTACCTGCTGGACTGCAGACAAGGGTGGAAATGGGTTCTTGTTTCGACACAGGTTGGACAGCGTCCATGTCAGGTTACGCAAATAGCCAACCTGCAGTTAGTCAATTACAGTGCAGTTTAGACTTCAAGTTTGTCTTTCAGCATTTTACTAGTTATCAGATAAGGCCATTTTAGTTGGGGCTTTTAGTTGAATGACGAATCATTGAGTCAAAGCAGGATAATTAGCCTTATTAGAACTTATTTTTACACATTTTGCTAATTTGATACACTCATTGCCATTTCCTCTGAAAGGTATCAACATAAATGAATTACTGTACACTAAAACCATTTAAAAAGGCAGTCAAGTTCTTTTGTGGGAACTTGAGTTTGACAAATTAAACCTCATCTTTTTCAGCTTAATGCATTTAAACCAGTCCTGACTTAGTAGTGTGACAAAAGTGCAAAGCTAAACTTATACCCTACCAAGTGCAGGACAATCTCAAATCCAGATTATTGGATATTTAGAAGTCATTAGAAAGAGAAAAACAAAAAAAAAAGCACAAAAAGAAGCACAAAGAAAGCTTGCATAAAACTGACCGGTGTGTCAGGAGAGATTCTAGACAACAAGGCTGGGATGACATTGCACTCAATCAGGACATCACGATAAGTTGCACCATCACCTAAGGAGTAGTTACACTGTAAGCATAAGCAACAATGACACTGAAGTAGAGGACTGGATTTTGTTTTCCCATATTCCTTTGTTTAGTGGGAAGACAGTTGCTCAGCCACTGAGGCGCTTTTTGCAACTCATCTCACATTCCTCTATTCAACACCCCCTTTCTTAGAGCAAATCCAGACATGACAATACATTGCATTTAAAATGTAACCTGCAATGTTCCCAAGGGCCCAGACAGCCTGTTCACTAATGTGCAGCATTGGCGAGGACAGCAAAGAGATGAAAGCTGGTACAGCCCCATGTTCCACCACCTGAGGGTAGACACACATTTAGTCTGTTCTGAAAATGGGTCGAGAAGGTTGTAAGGTTAACCCAAAGAGGACATGTGACATGACAATATCCAACATGTTATGTTGGATAGATTACTGTGAAATTTGTCCAACATAACAAATAATATGAGACAGCTTTAATACCTGCTGTGTATGCCAAGAGGTCCCGGAGGCAATGTTTGTTAGAGCCCAAGCTGCTTCAAACTGCAGAGTTGGCTCATCGTCCATAGACAGGAAGGACACAAAGTTAGACAGCAAGCCAGCATCTATAATCTCCTTCAGAGGAGGGTTACGCTCTTGAGAAAGCAGCTTCCTGAGGAGACAATTTAAAAAATACAAATAAAAAAGGTACACGCTTTACTTTGCTCAGTTCACTTGTTCCACTTGTACCCAATAAATTCTTGGGTGTCATCAACATTGTATAAATGCCCATTACGGTTTCCCCACAAGTCCCATGTGATCCTTGAAATTGATGTTTTTCTTTACAGACAGACTGAGATGGTAATCATCTGTGAGATGGCAAAGAGCAAGGGTTACATTTGAAGACAGTATCAGACAGATCATAATCATTCCTGAACACTCACCGGGATGCCTGACAGCCTCGGGTCTGGGACTTCCTGCAGTCGCTGTTCACGTCTTTAATTATGTCCTCAATGGATAAGTGGGTCACCTGGATTACAGGTATGCTGTTAGACGCTCTGCTAGTTTTAGTAGAGTTATTAAAGGTTTCTGGAAACTTACCAGCTCGTTGGGGATGTAGTCTGGAGACAGGACCTCCTCGTCCGGGAGGGACGACAGGGTTAGATTTCTTCTTTTCAAGAAATTTTCATTCTTGTGAGCTTTGCGTAACTCCACGCACTCTGTGATCCTTTTCTCCCGAAGTTTCTACAGGAGTAGATGGTGTAGTTCAGATAAAATAACCCATTACTTTTAACCTAAAAATTTATGGTCAACTTACTGCTGGATCTTTCCCCTTGTTTTTAAATTTGGAGAGCCGTTCGTCCGTAACACTTTTGGTGGGCATGTTGGCCTTTGAGTGCACGGTAATCCAAGCTCCTGAAATAAAAACTCAATAAAACCAACCGCCGTGTGATTATATTTGTCAAAGCCGCCTCAGGTGAATCAAATTAGATGTGATTATTGGAGGAGTCGTGCTGATTCATTCAAGCGCAGCTGTGAGGGTTTCAATCAGGTAACGAACTCTAGGGCTCCTGCAAGGTCATTTTTTTTTTTAGTCTATAGCAAGAATAGAACGAACTTGCTTTCATGCAGTGGACTCAATATCTTACCATCGCTGCTTCTTTTAAAAATATTGGCAAAAACAAAAAAATAAAAGCAAAAAATGTCATTCCTCTGCAGAATGCCTTTTACTAGTTTTTAATTTTATACGGATAATAGCTCAAATTAAAGGCTGGGGATGCATTTTCCTACAATGCACTCTGGAATAAACATGATACATGCATAATAATACATATATGTACACTGTTATGAGAAATAATTAAACGGTAGCAGCTTAAATTCTGCACTGGAAATTTTGGGGACTGCAGACGCTTTTGCGTAGGATTGATCTTAGACAGCAGAGGGCAGCACAACATAACAGACAGACTGCTTGCATTTGATCAAATAACTGTGATGAAATTAAACTCCCTGCTAAATAAAAAGAAGAATTTAAATGTATCATTAATTAGTTCGTGTCTCTCGAACAGTAGGTTTGAATTTAGTTGGTTATTTTAGCATGAAGAATAAAAGAAAAAGGGGAAAAAAAGTGAGAGCTAAAAAGGAAAAATGAGAAATTAAATAGATCATAGTAGTGAAAGAGATGAAAGTCACTGACAGAGAAAGCAAGCTAGAGAAAAAGTGACATTGATGGAGTCTTTTCTTCCTCTGTAATGACCAGGAAGGGCCGAACAATGGTCAGAGGTTTCCTTCTGACCAAGTTATACAGTAATCACTTCCTCTTGGTAACACTCACACATACAGAGGGTCATGCGACTGTCAGGGCTCAGACTCATGTGCTATACTGTGCTGTATAAACACACTAATTTTTTCTACTTCCTCGCCTACAATCAAATGCACAACACAATGCTCATCACAGTTGTTTTCTCTAATGCAGCACCTCAAGAGTCTTTCCCACACCAACTGCCTCTCTTCTCACACACACACACACACACACACACACACACACACACAGGGCATGCAAACATAAATCTATCCAGCTCAGGTTTACTTTATATGTGCTTTATATATACAGATATAAAAGCTCAGCCCACTGTAGCTCGACCTCTGCCCACCTGTATAGCCGACTGAGAAAGTCACCAAGCAGCTAAAAGACAGATGTCATACTGAAGGGGTTTTGATGCTGAATATTAAACATCAGTGTCAGTCATTTGAATGAATCATTAAAAATTAAATTATAAGGAAAAGGAAAGTAAATTCTCCATTTGTGTGATCCCTCCCTGTGTCTGTTTCTCCGGCTCTGCTGTTTTCTCAGTCCTGCTTCACTGTTACTGTCAGATGCAGGAAACCACAGAGCATAATAGAGATAAATGACTTCTCATGCTCTCTGACAACTAATTTTATTGTAACATTTATTTAATGTCCTTGATTTGACAACCAACAGCTGTGAGCCTTCAGCAAAAGTGTTAATATATGGCATTGCTGAGCCATTTATAAGAAACACAAAGACTTAAGGCATCCCTCTCTATGAAGATCCACTTGTTTAATGAAATGTGAACTTTCTAGACAATTACCTGGTGAATTAGAGTGTGCTACCATATGTGTGTTTCCGTTGGCCTTTTGACCTGGAAGTGCTTATGGTTCCTCAGAGACACCCCTGAGGGTGTGGAGTGTTTCTGTCCTGCCCTGTTGCTTTGACTCGTTGTTCGTGTGAACAATGTGGAGTGATTGGAGGAAATTCCACTGTGCAGGTTCAAGGCACTCACACAGTCACACCATACATACAGAGCCCACATACAAGTTAGCAGAAACGCTTGCTCTTATACCACACAGTATCATATATCAGGAACTCCAATGCAGACCTTAACAGAAAAGTATCAATTCAATGTTATCATTTATCATAAAAACATTTTCTTACCAAATTACAGATTTTAAAATGTACTGAAATGACAAAATATCATTTTTCAATTTAATTTTAACAGTTTTTCATAAATAAAAACATTTCAAAAAAGTTCAAATGAGACAACAAAACAAGCAAACACAATAAATACATTTGAATAAATTATGAATAAAAAACCCACAACATGTATATTAGAAATTATAAACAGATACAAACTGAGAAGAGAAAGAAAGACAGAGGTAGATATAGACAAGGGAAACAAACAGAAGGAGAAGGCCAATATGATATATATGAAGAAAGTATTCATCTGCTCTGCGTCTAACTAATTGCTAAATGGCTATTTTCAAATTAATAAAGCATGGCTCTTAGAGTTTTTTAAAATGCTCCTCTGATATTTTGCCATATAGGCAGAGTGTGGTGACATAAATGTAAATAGCTGTTCCCATTTCTTATTTTCTTTGTGGGAGATATTTTGAGTCTAACCAGAAGATCTAAGAGTGATTTAAAATCACAGATGTAAATGAAAAATGTGATAATGTCCAAGCTCATTTAAAGCTTTATATAACAAGTATTATAGTCTGTCATTGTGCAAAACACATGCATATGTTTTATTATCCAGTCCAAAGTGATTTCTGATTTTTGGGGACTTTCAATACTATAAAACCAGTCCCTTTCATATTTTTTCTTTTACAACATTAAGCATACTTTCATGGTGTGGATAACTTTTACTATATGATGAAACTGCACCATCACATTTAAGCTCACAAAAAGACACATAATCATTATGGTCATTAATAAATTGTTTAATGATGCTTTATTGGTCAGTTGTGAGGTATTTCTAAAAGATTTGTATTACCAAGATTTCTCACTGAGTGATGCCCTTTTAGCGGTACAGCATCTGGGCTACAAACTAAAAACTGTATTTAACAATTTATTAGCAGCTGCTAGAATGACAGTTGCCATTTACGCTCACCAAACATTTCATTAGGTACACATCACTACCAGTGGGTTGGAACCTTTTCCCAACTGCCGTCTTTGTGTCATAGATTCAACAAGGTGCTGGAAACATTCCCCAGAGATTTCAGACATCCATATCGACATGACGGTCGATGTGGTTGCTGTAGATTTACCGACACCACATCTGAATCTCCCATTCCACAACATCCACATCCCAAAGGTACTCCTCTAGATTCAGGTTTGGTGACTGTGAAGTCCATTTGAGTACAGTGAACTCATTGTCATGTTCAAGAAACTAGTTTGAGATCATTTGAGCTTTGTGAAGATTTGAGCTGCTGAAAGCAGCCATCAGTAGCTGACTCTGCCATCCAAATGCCACACCAGACATTAAGATGCAATGGACCAGGCAATATTTTTCCAATTTTGTGTCGTCCAGTTTTAATGAGTCAGTGTGAATTGTAGCCTATTTCCTGTTCTTACATCAGCTGCACCACATATGGTCTTCTCCTGCTGTATTGTGTTGTGCCTTCAGAGATACTCTTCTGCATACCTTGGTTGTTACTTTTACAAGTTATTTTTTACTTATTTGAGTTAATATTGCCTTTCTGTCTTTCTGTCCCCTGGCCATCAACAAGGACGTTTTTCAGAGCGTTCTCTGTAAACTCTAGAAATGGCTGTTTGTGAAAATCCCAGTAGATCAGCCGTTACTGAAATAATCAGACCAGCCTGTTTTTCACCAAAAACCTGCCAGAGTGATTTAACCTATCTTCCCAATTCTGTTGCTCAGTTTGAACTTCACCAAGCCTTCTTGACTATGTCAAGAAGGCCACAGCATTGAGTTACTTCCATAGGATTTGCTGATTAGATATTTGTGTTAAACAGTTAAACAGGTGTATCTACTCTGTAGTCTATGACTGTATAAGTAAAGGCAACCATGTACCTTTATACAACATTTATACATAACATTTATACTAAAAGCCTCCCTAATATTCTAATAATGACAGTTAATGGCTTACTAGCAAAAGGTAAGTCTAAATGATCAATGAAGGAGTACTAAGTATTTCATTACCTTTTAGTAATGTCATCAGTTATGGCTTATAAACCCTGTGCAGGGCTCTCAATGCTGCAGCTTAAAAGGTAGCACATGTTTAAACTGTGGCTTGTGCATTCAGTGTGATAAAATTGGAAATAATTCTTTTATAACCTCCCTCCCTTCCTCCATGCTACCTCTTCCTTCCTTCAGTCTGTCTCCCCTTCCATCTATCTTATCATTTGTCTCTTTTGACTTCTCTCCCTCCCATCCTCCCTGGTTCTCAGAACAACTTGAGGTGTCTATGGAAAATCATTAGTATAGATTGTTCTGCAGTGCTGCATCAATACACACACACACAAACACATCCACACAGACATCAAGATAACATGCCTTCCCCACTTCTAGCAGGGGAGATATGTTGCAGCCCTCTTTGCTGTTTAAAGTGCATTACCGAGGACAGATTCTTGGCAGGACTTTACTTGTTCTAAGTGTGTTAGTCGCTATCAGGACTGTTTTTTAGGAAGGGTCTGGACGCAGTCGAACAAACGCATTTCCAAAAACGATGACAAACACTCGTGCAGTGTGGCAAAGACAAAGGTGTCCCTTGTCTGTTTGTGAAAGTCAGTGGTTCTCAGATATCAAAGCGGAGGAGAGAGCAAGAACCACAACAGGATATGGGTTAGAGTGACATAGAGCGATTTGAGCGTGTGTGTTTATGCGAAATGTGTCAAAGATGGAGGGAATTTCCATTGAGAAAACCAAAAATTTGATACTGATATTAGACATCTTTCAAATTCTCAAACAAACTTACATGAATGCTTGCATTTTTTTTATCGCTATGCACAGTTTGTACTTGCTATCAAGCCTCAGGTACAACTACTTGCATTTCAAACATCTCTCTTTTTTGCCCTTCTCTTTCTCCTTCTCCCTCTTTGTCAGATCTGCATTTAGCTCCAGCCTATTAATATTTCATGTTGGCCCTCCAATACCTGCCTATCAATAACCCAGACATGACACACCTCAGGTGCAATCCATCATACTCATTACTGTCCAGGCTGCAAAATTGTGTTTGCGTGTGTGCATGTGTTTGCATGTGTGTTGATAGATCATTTCTTTCTGCTGACAAAGCAGTAGTTGTTGGTCTATATGGACAGACTCAACAACTGGGAGATCGAAAGTCATTCATCATTTACTTTAAAAATACACATTAACGCTGTTACATGTGTGCACATAGATGCATAGACATTCACATAAATACACAACAGATGTTTACTGTCAACCAGGCAACTAAGGAAAAAAATATACAAACACTGAATACATTTTTTTTAGCTGGGCGTAATTAATGGATCATTTCATTCTTTAATATTAGTAACAGAAATTGATTAAAAAAAATATAAGTATAAAGTGGTCAGGCTTTAGTATGGAGAGAACCAAGCAAATTGCCTGGATCGCGTTGCCCTGCTGTCACACTCCTCTGATGTCAAATGTGTTGAACAGACTTTTCTGCCTTCATGTTATTGAAATGCTTAAACCCGGAGAGTTGGAGCCCTCCTTATTTGAGCTAAACATACCTGCTGTGCAGCCATGCACACCACATGTCTATACAGTGCTTTTAGCAGGTAATTCCCTGATTTTTGCCCAAGTTGCTACATTAATATGTATAAATATACCAAGTTTATGTTGCTGTAAACACAAAATCGGTCAAGTTTCTGTGTATTTATTGTGATGAATTATAAAAAACTGGCTGTACACTGATACCGGCTGCAGTCAGACCAGTTGTGGTTAGTAAAATTGAAATGTCTACATCGGCTCTGTGAACTAGCAAGAAAAAGACAAAAAATACTTCATTAAAGTTTTTGACTTTTATGCTACACTGATGTTTGGTGAGAACACAAAACTGCTTCAAAGTCGAGGTTGAATTTTCCATTTTAGATAAAATCACAGCTACTGTTTCAGGAAAGTTATTCACTGCAGAAATCCAATTTAAGTTTTAATTTTTCTCAGTCAAAGAGCGTAAACTGCACAAGAGGTCAAACCAAAAATAAGAGTGTTCCTGAAACATGGAGGCAACATAAGTACAGCGTTTTGTCCTGAAAAGAAAGATACTGCTGTGCCAACTTGACACAGATGTGCGATAGTTAACACCTGTGATGACTGTTTGTGGATGTAGTAAAAGGCAATGAAGACGTTTCACCGTATTGTTCTCAGGCCAGTCCAGTCAAACTATCATCAGCATGCAAATGTTAGTCTTGTTTTAATCCATTTGTGTGCTTTCAAAGCAGCTGTGCTATTTCAGCACCTTGGTGACATGCTGTAAAACGTGGATTTGTGGACAAAGTGCACCAATTAATCCAGTCTAAGCAAAGTAATGGTGCCATGGTTCTTACCCATCCATCCATTTTATTAACCCACTTTTACCCTGCACACCTGTTGGCCCCGATTTGTGGCTGCCTACTTAAGCAAATAAATCCACAAATTAACAAAGTTTAGGTGATTTGTCCGTATAGACTCTGCTGCTGAATCATACATTGATTTGTATTTTTCAGGTAACACGCAGCCTCGGAGAGACCAAGTGGCATTATCTGTGGATCAGCCAACTCCCCGTAACAAGAAAGGGAATCAAAGCAGTGAGAGAGACAGGGCGGGGCGGGGCGGAGGGGGTGCAGAGATGCATGGTAGAGAACTTCAAAGGTGAACACAGAGTTCACACAGATACGAGGCTTAGACAACAGGGCAGAGCCCACATAGACATACAAAAAAGAGACCGGGCAGAACTAAGAACATACATACAACATACAGAGCGTGTGTGTGCGTGGGAGGGGGGGTCTGCATTGCCGATACTGTCAACAATAACTTCTTTCATTCTTGTTGTGAGTCTGTGCGTACCAAAAAAAAAAGGCAGCTGGCAGGCTGTCAAGAGAAGTTGGGGGGCTTTAGGAGTCCAGTCAGGTCTTTGGAAGGTTAGGTGGTGGATAGATTTTATTGTGGGGGTCTGAGCCAGGTATCAGGTGTATCTAGGCTGAGAGGCCCCTTACATGGGCATCCTATTCACCTGCTGCCCGGATGTGGACAAAGACTGGGGCTCTGGGGCTCTGCTGGGCCACAGACAAACCAAGTAACCCTAGAAGGTCTTAATGGCTCCAAGATGAAGGGAAGATGGTTGAAAGATTACAACATGGGAAAATGTTGGGTTAAAAACACAGCTTTTTGATGATCTGAGGTGCTGCCGTCAACAACGTGACTTGTTTCCCACACTGCCATTTTAAATGTTGATTCTCAGAAACCAGTTCAGTTCTTGCAGGAGTACACCTGGAGTCACCATTTTAATTACTTGTGTGATTAAAAAATGTAAAGAGCAAATTTATCTGATTACTGCAAAAAAACACATTGTGCCTTTCATGCACTGAGCACTCTGATCTGGTTGTAAAAAATAAATTTTTCAAAATTTAATTCATGAATTTTCTTTGGCTTTATTTTTATGAATTTGTACACATCTTTGATAATTAATTATTATGAATATTTATTATTTCTTTCAATTTTGTTTTTTTAATTGGGGCAATGAAGAGAGACACATGTTGAATTGGTTTAAAATTAGTTTTGTGGAATGGATAATAAAAATGAAACCTTACTATTAAACCTTATTAGTGTAGTAAGTGAGTAAATTGTATTTATATAGCACATTTAAAACCAAAGTGCTTTATAACAAACTAGAATAAATAGGTTCCTAAAAAATATATGCTACATGTATGTACAGTGTTTATGCAATAACTCAACAGCAGCTATTTCAGAAATCAGAAGTTTATAAAAGCTTGACAGAGGAGGCATGTCTTTAGCTTAGACAGTTACAGTTCATGTTTGTCTCAGGTGACTGAAGAGCCCATTCCAGGGTCTTGGTGCAACAAATAAACTTTGATCGTGGGATCATCTGGAGTGACTGAAAAGCAGACTTTAATGATTTCAAAGGAGTATAGGGCACATCATGTGTACCACATACACAGGTGAAAGACCATATAAGACTTATACTGAATTCTGTAATGCACAGGGAGTGAGTGCAAGGCTGCTAACTTTGGAGTAATGTCCTCTCTCTTTTCTGTCCCAGTGAGTAATCTGACTACAGCATTTTGGACTAATTCCTAACAAAATACTAAAAACAAGCAACAGATGACTAAGTCCAGTATACCAAGCAGTACAGTAGTCCAGTTTAAATGTAACAAAGGAATGCATAAACGTTTCCAGATCAGGAAGTTTTAAATAAGAATTACTCTGGAGATTGTTCTTAGTCAGAAAAAAACTGCATTTATTTGTTTCCAAAAATTTCAAATTTGTATAAAAGGTTATCCCACAGTTCTTAACCTGTGTTTGAATAAAAAGGGTAAAAAAAAAAAAAAGTCCATGTTAGTAGAGGGAACTCCCAGGCTAACCTTATGCTAAAATTAGGTCATGGTATTGCCCAACCTACCCAACCAAAGTTTTTAAAATTGGCTTTCAGCAGAATAACAGTAAATATAGAAAGTCATTATAGAAAGGGGAGATGGTTAACATGTTGTATTAACAGGCATATATGTACACATTTGTATTATGATACTATAAAGATGAAAAAGTTCAAACCTAGAATACTTGCTCACCACAAGCCCCCTAATAATGGCATGTGTGATGTCTCGCAAAATATTAAACAAAACAGTTGTTTGCGTTTTATTCATGTCATATAATAAGTTATTTAAAAAACTCTTACAGCTGTTTTTGATTGTCAAGTTGGAAAAAAATCCAAGTACATCAAGCAGTGAACAGATGAGATTAGGTCAATGCTCAGCTGTGTTGGAATGATGGAAAAAATTGTTTAATGTAATTCTATTACATCTCCGTGTGTGTTCTTGTTGAAAGAGATTGTGTGTGTATGAAACCGATACTTGTTTCAGAACCAGCCTCCCTCTGAGACGCCATTAATAAAGTTTATGAAAGAGAAGACGTTTTGATTTCTGCATTGTTCAGTACGTTTTGCTCCTGAAACATACCTACTGCAGTAAAGTAAATCTAAACAATAATTATCATACCTCACTGACATACAGACATACAGAACTTTTTGTTGAGGACTAAATAAAAACAAGGTCTAAGGCTATACTCACACCAGGCATGTTTGCCTTGTTCTGTGCCAAAGCACATTGTCCCTGCTCCCATGCTGACATGCACTCACACTTCTCGTAACAATCCAGCCTCCTGTCTCTAACTCGTGTGCTCACTTTCATAAAACAGCGCCGACAAGCACCTTTGAAAATCACACTTCAAGAGAAAAATGAAGTTCAGGATTTTATAAACAGTGAAACACCATCCTTACATGCCTCATATAGATTTGTTAACTGCTCAACATAGCAATTTTTCATGAAGGCAGCTGTACTGGGTGGAAATTCATGATTATACTACATGAAATCCAACTGAAACACACCAAGACTCACCTCTTCAAGCAGTCCAGAGCACAATATGCTTACCTGCACCTGTGCAGAGACCACACTTGTCAAACGAACTGGACTTTGGAAGTCCGATGTGCTCAGGAATGATACAGATCACTTAGTGTGAGTACACGCTATGTTGGTCATACAATTAGGTCCATCTTTGAAAGATAAATTAGGTCCATATTTCGCACATTTGAAAATATTTCCATATTTTGACAGTGGCACGGTTTTTTGTAATGCTGGCACTGAACGACACGACAGTGGATTTCAAATCAAAGAAAATATGATTGAAGTGCAAGTTTTCAGTTTTAATTCAATGGGTTTAACAGAGATATTTTGGCCAGGACACTTTTGCAAAATAGATTTTTAATCTAGTCTAATCAATCTCTTTGCACACAGGTCTGATTGTTGGGGTTTTCTAATGCTGTGAGGTCTTTACAATATAAAGTGCCTTGAGGCAATTGTTGTTGTGATTTGCTCAATAAATCACAATTAAATGTAATCAAAATTAACCTAATAGATTTTTCTATGATTAGATTTTTGATCATTATTAAGGATTACCAATTTAAAAAATCCATTTTAGAATGGATTAAGAAAAAATTGTGGGCTGTTTTGCAGTGTTGTTTTATGGAATTGTGTAGACTGCACAAATTGTGACATTATGTTGACAGAGGATTTCTATTTTTTTTTTTTTTTTTAAAAGCTGTAGTTATAGGAGATGAAACGGTGAAAGCTGCAATGGGGAATGATGAGAGAGAGAGATGCAGCTATGGTAGGTAGAATGAAAAAAAGTACAGACATCAAAGGGTAGAAACAGCTGGTCAGTGCATGTGTGTCTATCTGTGTACATGAACACACCTTCAAAGAGGACCCTGGACCCTGATTTCAACATGGCTATAGGGACACAAACACTGTCATGCACCCATGCACCACTGTCCCACATACATATTCTGCATTTGCAAACCCCACCTGTCATTGCATCTGTGCATGCGCCTGCACGAGTGTGTGTGTTCCTTGTCCGTGATTAAAACACACAAAAGTCACACAGATAAATCACTACCTCTGTGGATGTTCACGGGTTATGCATGTCCTGACATGTCCAGGCGCAGCACAAATGATCGGCCTGGAGTTGCTGGAAGAGAGAACCAGACTAAAACTGGAATGTTGGAATATTTTTCCCTGCATATGTGTAGGTTAGACTTTGTCTTTGATGTGGTGGAGGAATTTTATAGGGAGTATTTCACTATTTAAAAAAAAACAAAAACATTTGCTGGTTTTAATCTAAATCTCATTCAAATCTTATGTGTAGTGCACTGATAACTTCAGCTTCAGTAGAAAGGGGAAATCAAGTTATCAATGCTTCAGTCTAGTTTTAAGTTTACTTTGAAGTGTAAGGCTAGAATACATTTGTATGTATGTTCAGGGAATTGGAATACGTGATTTTTTTTTGCTAGCTTGTCTATTTAGTTCTCGTTCATGTTTACTTAAAAGTATAGCTAAAGCTTGATGCTTACTGTGATCCTGGTCACTTCCACTTGGTACAACAGGACAAAGGAGCATGGGTTACATAAGGAACTGTTCCACAATGGTAAATGAGCTGCAGGCCAGACTCTCCTGTATGCATTTGTATCCAGAAACACATTCACACAGAGCACTGAGACTGGTCCAGAATGTGTTTGGCTTCACACAAATTGTGCAAATAAGAAAATGTAAGTTTGTCAACTGTGAAACAACATGAATTTCAACATCTCCAGCAGCAGCAGTGGTGTCTGTGTAGAAACGTATGATTTAATGACCATTTACCTTCACTACAGATTTTGTTTCCCCTTCTGAGTGACTGAGTTATGATGTCATTTACAGTTGCATTGCTACAGGATTAACTAATGATAATGAGTGATAATTGCTTACTTTCAAGATTTGTCAGTCATTTTAAAAACGTATTAAAGGTAAACAGTGAGGCACCATCAGGTATGTCTTTCTCACACTACTCTGTGACATTGAAGTTATCAATGTGCCTCACTGGATTTTCTCTGGATATTCCAGCTTGCTTTCAAAATCCAAAAATGTGTTTGTTAGATTCACTGATTATTTTAAATTACCTGTGTTACGTTACCCATGGCAGTTGTCCCAACTTAATTCTTGTGACAGTGTCCAAAATTCATGTGTGAGTAATCAGTAGAAGTAGACTGATTAAGGTCCCCACAACATATAATATATGTATTACACACACACACACACACACACACACACACACACACACACACACACACACA
>VUQG01034853.1:0-21497 GCA_015106755.1 Etia nguti
ACCGCAATTATGTATGCACACAGCAAAAAGCATGTATGCAATGGAAAAAGTCCAGACAGAAAGTCTTTTTTTTAAAACTTAGACACAGTTGTCTTTTACAGACTTTCTAAACTGAGAGAGCCACACAAAAAAAAGAACAGTTTTGTTATTTAATTTATTGACTGAAGGGTGCAATGTATTATCATCAGTAGTGTTCCTTGGTTTTGTGAAAACACATGAACTCTGTTAATATCCTTCATCTTTCAGCTACTCATTTTGGGGGATCACCATAGCAGGTCAGCTTCCTCAATCTCACCCTACCCCTAATGTAGTGGATATATCAGGAATAGACACGGTTGGCACTGATTCACTCTTTAGCACTACGGTCATCCCAGTGTGTCAGCCAGAACACCACTTAAGGCCAAATCATCCCAGAGTACAGAAGAAGGAGCTTGAGGTTTGGTTTGAGGCACTTTATTTTCTCACAGCTCAATTCCTGTGGCTGTAATCACAGGTGTGTGTGTGGTTTTCTACAAAAGAAGTGCACAATACAAATAAATTATAATTAAGGTGAAGAGATAAGTGACAGATATATGCATAATACAAAATAGCTAACATAACGATATACACGGATCAGAGCAATGTAGTACACAATGTACTACACACTGCTCACACTATGCAACTAAACAGGAACCACTTGTACAAAAAAAGGCTTCCCCATTATAATCCGCCATAATGCTGTTATTGTGAATGGCAAGAGAAACCTGCCACTTCCGATCGAACTACGATTGGCATTTAGCGATCCTCTTAACAAGTTATTTGCTATAAACTCCATACTATAGATTACAGAATCACATGCCCCACATATACCATACAGGGAAGCTCTGATAACACAGGAATGAAGTAAGAAATATATCAAGGACCGTAAATGTGGTAAACTAAACCAGGATGAACTAACTGACAACAATTAGCATGTGAAATGGGGGTGAAGTCACACATCACGTGTGTGGCCTATATCGTTCCAACTAGGAACTGCATTAGCTTCCAAATTGTAAATATATCACAGTATCAACACAAACAAAGGAGAATGCAACACAGGTTAATACTCACTTATCAATCACGCACACATCACACCCCAACCGGACTAACAGCACTCATCCAACCGGTGTTGCCAACTCCTCAGTAAGGAGAATCACTATTGGCTGTTCTAGAAGTCGCTAAATGACGTCAGATGCATTTAGAATATATTTAGAACTAGAAATTAAATTTATTTTAGCAATTATTGTTTTTGTCACAATTCCAACCCTCCCCCTTTATCTGGGCTTGGGACCGGCAAAAGTGACCCGAAATAGGCACTCCAGCGGAGTTACTTTGTGTGTGTGTGTGTGTGTTTTTAAGTAGTTTTAAACCTTGTGATCCACAAAAAGTAACAGTAAAAGAAGAACATTTTTAACCATAACGTTGTTAACAAACTACATTAACAATCGAAATGGACAAAAAAGAGACAAAAAGCTGATGTGCCAAAAAGCTGTAAAATAGGGGAAATGTGCTCAAAGTAATCCAGCCGAGTGCTAACAAAGGGGTGGATCACTGTCTCAAAGTGCTGACGCGAAAGAATTGGCTTTATTTTTGCCAGCTTCCTGAGCTGAAAGAAGCTTGATTTTACCACTGCCTTAATCTGACTGTCAAGTTACAGTTCACAGTCCACTTTGACCCCCAGGTTTGTGACAGTTGGCTTAACATACTGGGCCAAGGTATCTAAATACACATTGGGGGGTCTCAGTGGGGTTACCAAAAACCATCACCTCCGTCTTTTTAGCATTGAATTTTAAAAAGTTAACAGACATCCAAGCCTTAATGTCATCAAGACACTGAAGTAATGGCTGTGTGGAATATGTGCCTTTTTTCTTTAGAGGGACATAGATCTGACAGTCATCAGCATAAAAGTGGAATGCAATACCGTGTTTTCTCAGTATAGAACCAAGAGGGAGCAGATACAAAGAAAAGAGGAGGGGGCCTAGAACTGAGCCCTGTGGGACACCACACAAGTGAGGAGCGGAGGATGACACATGGTCACAGAGACTGACACAGAAAGTTCGCCCCGCCAAGTAGGACCTGAACCACTTCAGTACTGTGCCCCTAATGCCCACCCAGTGCTCCAAACGAGAGAGTACATGGCATAGGCCACTGTATCAAACGCAGCTGTCAAATCTAAAGGCACCAGAACAACACAGTCCCCAGGGTCAGTAGCTAAAAATATGTCATCAAAAAACGTTTAAAAAGGCTGATTCAGTGCTATGAAGGGTTTAAAACCAGATTGGAAAACCTCTAAAACATTTTGCTTTTCCAGGAAGGTCAATAATTGGCTGTGAACTGTCTTTTCAAGAATTCTGGAAAGAAAAGGTAGTTTGGAGATAGGCCTGTAATTTGCAAGAGTCATAGGATCAAGAGCAGGTTTTTTAATCAGGGGTTTGACTACAGCATGTTTAAAATCTTTAGGGACTACACCTGACATCAAACTGTGGTTTACCAGCTCGAGAACCAAAGGTCCAACTGTAGGTAACACCTCTTTTAAGAGTCGGGGAGGGACAGCATCATTTGGAGACCCTGCAGGCTTAAAACAACCAACAGTCTCCTTTGAAAAGGACAGAGTCACCGGCTCAAACCTGTCAAAGACAGCAGAGCAGGAAGCAGAGACTGAGGGGTCATGTGTACAAGGAGAGATTTCAGCCCTGATGGAGGAGACCTCAATAAAAAAGTGTAAAAAAATTTTCACAGGCTTCAGACAAGCGCTCGATACAGTCAGTATGTGGTGCACTAAGAACAGAGTTAATAGTTTTAAATAAAACACGCGGGTTTTGACAGTTTGACAGAATAATGTCAGATAAGTGTTTTCTTTTGGCATCTTTTACAGTTTTTTGATATTGACGCCAACAGTCCTTTAGCATCTGGAATGACACTTGTAGTTTGTCCTTTTTCCACTTGCGCTCAGCTCGACGGCACTGGCGTCTGACAGCTCGGGTCGAGTCGTTCAGCCAGGGCTCAGATTTAGTTTTAGGCTGCCTGGTTTTTAATGGAGCTACAGTGTCCAAAGCAGTCCGGCAGGTGGAATAAAACCATGAGCTCAGTTCCTCAGTCTGGCTGCATAAAAACTCCTGGATTTTACAGTTCTGGTTAAAAACTGTTGAAAACTGCTCAGCAGTGGAGGAGTTAAAAACGCGACAGCGCCGAGCAGCAGCGCGAGGTTTAACTGAGGTACAGGCAAGAGGAACTCAAACATCACAGGACTGTAGTCAGAAAACACAGCATCACAAATCCCTATGTTAAAAACAGAAAATCCATGAGATAAAACAAGATCAAGTGTGTGTCCACGTTCATGTGTGGTACCGGTCACACATTGCATCAGATTAAAAGAATCAGTAAGGTTTAAAAAGCCCTTTGCCATGGGCATATCAGGGTAACACACGTGAATATTAAAATCCCCAACAATAAGAACAGGATCATATTTTGGCATGTATTCAGCCAAGAGGTTTGGCCATGAGCCCCGCCCGCCTCAGGGTCTCAAGGACCGCAGCCTCCCACTTCAAATGCTACACCCAGGTGTCACTGTGGATGATCACATCATCAAGGTAGTCGGCAGCATATGCAGCGTGAGGACGCAGCACCTGATGCATGAGGCGATCTGTTAGCTGTTTGACAACTACTCTTTCAAGGATTTTTGATATGAAAGGAAAGTTAGAGATTGACATATAATTAGCTAAGACCGCTGGCTCTAGAGATGGCTTTTTAAGTAACGGTTTAACTACTGCCAGCTTGAAGGCCTGTGGTATATAGCCAATTAGAGATAGGTTGATCATATTTAAGATTAAAGCATTAACTAATGGCAGGACTTCTTTATAGAAAGTTTTGAAGGAATGGGATCTAAAAGACACGTTGATCGTTTGGAGGAAATAATTACTAAATTTAACTCAGAAAGTCAATTAGAGAAAAAGAGTCCATATAATTATTAGTGGTGCTAAGAGTAGTCATATATAATGTTACATTTGTGAGATGGTTACCAGGTGGACCAAGTCCAAGTGGACAGTAGATAACAACAAATAAAACAGTTTTTTGAGTTTTCCAGCTAGGGCGGACAAGTGTCAGGCTTTCAAATGAATTAAAACTCTGGGGTCTTTGATTAACAAGCTGGAATGAAAGATTGCTGATACACCCTCACTTCTGACAATAACTCAGGAGTGTTGATCCATTTAAACTAACATAATCATCCTGCTCCCCTCTAAGGGGATGGGGTTTTGAGGGAATAACAGGAGGAGAGAAGCTGAAGCGTGTAAGGCTACAACTCTGCTTCCTGGTCCCGACTCTGGATAGTCACGTTTTGGTGCGTTGACTAAATTTGGCAAGATTTCTAGAAATGAGAGCTGCTCCATCCAAAGTTGGTTGGATGTCGTCTCTCCTAACAAGACCAGGTTCCCCCCTGAAAGTTACCCAATTATCTATAAAGCCCACATCATATTTTTTGGACACCACTCAGACAGCGAGCAATTTAAGGCGAACATGCGGCTAAACATGTCACACCTGGTTCAATTGGGGAGAGGACCAGAGAAAACTACAGAGTCCGACATTGTTTTGGCAAAGTTACACACCAATTCAGTATTAATTTTAGTGACCTCCGACTGACGTAACCTGGTGTCATTTATAATTTTACCTAATTTATGTTTACCCTTAGCCAGCAGTTTTAAATTTCCCTCAATGTCGCCTGCTCTGGCTCCTGGAAGACAACTGACTATGGTTGCTGGTGTCTCTAACTTCACATGTCTCAGAACAGAATCGCCAATTACCAGAGTTTGACCCCCTGTGGGTGTGTTGCCGAGTAGGGAAAAACTACTCGGCGACACAAACAGGTTAGTGATGTACCGGAGCTTCTGTTTAAGACTATGCTTCCTCCTCACCGTACCCGGCCATCCTATTTCCCCGGCTGTTTGGAACAATCTGCCTAGCTATTGGTTTTTCAAGGGTGTGAAGCCAGGTCTCCAATTCAGTGATCCTGGACCAATCCTCCAGAGCTGCAAACAAGCTATCTACAACTATCGTTATTACTAAAGGAGGCTTAAGAGAAACTAAACATCTGACATAAGGAGCAGGAAAAAATAATTAGTGGGTGAATCAACACAGAGTGTGTTTTGGACAATGCACGTAAAGATTAGACTATAAAATCAGATGTTATCGATAATTTTTTTATTGAATTGGCTATGCATAGACGCTACACAAAGTACCAATGTGCGTTGTAACAGGAACAGGAAGTGATACTCTACCTTAGGCAACACCAAGTCAGAGTGTCACCCGAAGGAAGGTTGTGTGTAAGTGCTCATTTAGCTTGAAATAGACATACAGTATGCTTCAACTGAACCAGTGATCCCTGTTATATATATCTTAAAGGCCAGCACTTTATCTCATTTTTTAAAACTTTGCATATCATTCAGCTATTTACAGATAATCTTTACACCTCATCTTTAAGGTGTAATAGATAGATAGATACATACATACATACATACATACATACATACATATAAGAAATACAGTATTTATCAAGGCAGTTGGGAAATTAATGCATTACAGCCAACAAGGAATTAAACATTTTTTAAAAGTGATACGCTCAATATTCACAATCTACATATGATACATCAAGTAGCTCAAATCTAAAATGTATGCAGGTTATAAATATGAAGTGTAAAGATTATCTGTATTTGTCCCTGAGGCAAACAGAGCTGAAACACAGAGAAACAGAGTTAGAGAAAATGTTCAGCTGCAAGTCCACTAAGTGCCCTGAAACTGGAGTCAGTTTAAAAAATTTTTATCTATTTTGGATTCTTGTTTTTTGTATTTTGAGTTTTGTTTTCTTTTACTTTCAGCAGATATTTCCTATGTGGTTTCTTTATGTTTATATTCTCAGGCGTTTTTAATTTTAATTCAGCTATCGGATCTTTGTTCATGATTTCAGTTTTAATTATTTCATTTCTTGTTTCAGTTTTTCTTGCCTTCCCTGTGTTCTTTCTTGCTAAATTTTTAGATGTGTTTATTTCTCCAGATATGACTCATTCCCCCTTAGCCCTCAATGTGTGTATATTTTATGTTCACCCATTTTGCATTTGGTTCCATATTCCTCACACCATGACATACAGAGGACAGTCTGGATGCGTAAATTATCCACATCCATTAACCAGTCATTTTGATCACCTCTGCGTCAGCTGATGGAGGAATCCAAACACCGTGTTAATTCAGACTGAATTCCACCAGCAATGATTAATTTCCTTGGTGAGTAATATGAAAGCATTAAAACAGCTAGAGGTTCAATTTCTAGGCCACAGAAATGTTCCTTCACAGTAACACGTTCAGTTTTGCACCTCTATTCAGTCACAATCAGTGAAGTCCCTCCACATTTCTTCTTATTGCTCAGATTAACATCAGTGTCCACCCAAAATGTCCTGAAGACGGGTCACAATTTCATCTCCACTTAAATCACAGTGAGCAAGAAAAAGCAATTTTATCAGCTCATAAGCTCTTTAAAAATTAAATAATGTGAGCTGCTGTAACAGGCTGGCACATACACAGCGCCAGGAAAAAAATAATAGATGGGATGCTTCTTCTTCCCCAAGAAAATGACCATCTGACTCCTTTTGATACAACCAACAGTTAAACAAGGCCAAACAGCACCCAGTCACTCAAAGTCGGCACACATCAAACACTGTCCGCACGTCTTAATACAATATAAAAGGGTGACTTGTGCAGAAATTCACTTCTGGTTGAACAAAAGAGTTTGCTGGACAGTTTATTATGGTGGTCTATGGTGTTGACTTACTTTTAGAGCCAACCTAAACTGCCCAGTTTTTTATCCACACATTAGCTTCATTTGTCAGCCCCACAGGTCTTAGCTGCACCTCTAAAAAGTACTGTTACTGTTTACAGCACTTCAGTTCTAAAATATTCTGTTCATGTCCTATCTTACATCTTATCACACTGATAAGCACATTGCCAGGAGAAGAAAAGAGCATGAAAGAAGAATATGAAGAAGCGAGAGAAAACAAGCACTGTAGGAGAGAGACAGAGAGCGTGCAAAGGGGTCAAGCAAGGAATAAAGGGAAGTTCGAGCAGCACACATTCTGGACAAAGCAATATGGCTCCATTCAAGTGAGAAGCAGGTGAAAGGACAAAGCCCTTCAACATTTCCTTGATAATGAATTGATGCTCGCACACTCTCAAAGCTTTTATTTCTCTGGCTCTTTGCTGCCAGAGTGACACACACACTCACTGGCCTGGAAAACACCTAGTTCCTGATGCTTGACTAGAGAAAGCAGCAAAGTGCATTTCACTGCTTCCAAAAAGGTATTAGCGACAGGCGAGGCAAATAATGTGCATGAGGAAATGGGAAAACGGTAGGGTACGCAATCAGGAACAAGTGCACTGAAGCACGTTCAACTTCATTGGGTCTTTGTACTGTCAAGACCCTGTCCTATAAAGGGAAATAGGATACAGTACCTTTGCAACTCTGAATCTGAATTGCAATGTTTTACACTGGTTCTTTAAATACCATTGAGTATTTAACAGGTTATGGGAAATGTCAGCAACATCTATCAAGTAAACTCAGAAACTGGCTCATGACATAGATACATGAAGTCAAGTATTTAATGAATTGTGTACATTAATTTTGTCTTAATGATTTCAACATTTAACCCTTTCATGCATGAATTATGACAACCTCAATCAGGATTTTTTTCTTAAGTGTTTTTATTCATCTTTAGGCATGACAAGATGAATAAAAATACTTAAGAAAAAATCCTGATTGAGGGTGTCATAATTCATGCATGACAGGGTTAAATAACAATAATAACAAGGAAACACACCATACATCTGTAGTAACATTAAACGACTTGTGGGTGGCAGGGTATGGAGTGAGACATCAGTGTCCAATTTAGTGGTTTATGTGCAAGTATACCATCAACACTGACACAAATATAAGAAAACAGCCTTTGAATAGCTGTCCACTGTAGTGGCCTCTATGTGTGAAAGGGTTAAAAAAAAAAAAAATAGGACAGGAAGTTCAGTATGTCACATTTAAAAGTCTTCTACAAGTTGATCCAGAGATTTTTTTATAGCATCATCCACTGGTTTTGTAGTTTATTGTTTGAAGATGCAAGTTTGGCATTTTGGCTTCAGCATCCTGGATGTTTTGGTTTTGGTTTGTTTTGGTTTGTTTTCAGCATGGAAGGGGGAGTTATCTACTAATGCTAGCACTTGTTAGCTAGCTTTATTACCAAGGTGCATTCTAATAAAGGTGCACCTATTTGGTGTACCTCTTTATTGGGTACACCTATTTTATTGCTTATTAATGCAAATATCAGATCAACCAGTCAAATGGCAGCAGTTTAGTGCATTTAGGCATGTAGACATAGTCAAGACGTTTCATTGTGGCATGTTATTTTGTGCCAGGGAGGCCGATCTGAGAAGTTCAGAAACTGCTGATCTACTGAGACTTGCCCACACAGCCATCTCTAGAATTTAGGATTTGTCAGAGGTCAGGGGGGAATGGCCAGACCTCTAACCCTTTGAGCTGAAGGAAGGAAACAGTAACTCAACTAAACACAGGTTATAACTAAGGTATGAAAAAGAGAATCTCTGAATTTACAATAAATTGAACCCCAAAGCAGATGGGCAACAGACCACACGGGGTGGCACTCCTGTCAGAAAAGAACAGGAAACTGAGGCAAATTGAAACTGGCATGAGCTCACCAAAATTAGAAAATAAATACAAGACTGGAAAACTTTGCCTGGTCTGATGAGCTGATTTCTGTGTGATAACTGGACAGCGAGTATCATGCCTCGTATTAATAATTCAGACTGCTGGTGGTGGTGGTGTAATGGTGTGGAGGATATTTTGTTTGGCACAGTTGAACCCTTTAGCAGCAACTGAGCATCATTTAAACACCACAGCCTTCTTGAGCATTGTTATGCCTGAGTATTCACCATGTCCATCCCTTTATGATCAAGGTGTACCCATTTTCTGATTGCTGCACCACCAGGATAACATGCTATGTCACTGTACTCAAATAGACTCCATAGTCACCAGATCTCAATCCAATAGAGCACCTTTGGATGTAGTTTGTATCGTAAATCTTCAGCAACAGTGTGAAACTATCATATCAATGTGGAGGAATGTTTCCAGCAGCTTATTAAATGTATACCATGAAAAATTAAGGTAGTTCTGAATGCAAAACTGGGGTCCAATCCACTGCTGTTAAGGTGTGTCCAGTGAATGTATATTTGTGGACAGGCACACCTTTTTCATCAGATCAATTCATGATTCTGAACAGAAATATTAAGATATGTAAACAATACAGAAAGGTGTGAAATAGCTTAAATGGAGTCACTTTGGCATCAACTTCGCACTTGTCACACAAATGAAGACATTCTGATCACGAAAAAAAGAAAGTGAGGCACTGATGTGATTTAGCTGTCAATTATTGCAGCCTTGAAAGATCCTGATCAAACTTCAATCCATGCTCAGCAGTAATGCCTGTTTACAATAATGACACATTGCCAAGAAGCGTTTTTAGTCTCAAGTGCAACTTCACAGTACATCATAATCATCTCTTTGATCTTTGCCTACAGTAATATACCCACTTAACCCCCATCTACAGTCAGAGTGAGAAATGTAGAGAGGCAGTCCTCAGCTGCAGACTCATCTATCTCGCTCTCTCTCTCTTTCAGCCCCAATACTTAATTTCAACTTCTTATTACTGCACTAAGCAGGGACATCAGAGCCCATCTAGAAAGGAGGCTTTGAGAGCTTGTTTTGGCGGCGGTCCTAGTTATGAATGTCTCATTGGTATTCCTGCTTTGCAGTTTGAAGTAAAAGTAAAAGCCATTCCCACAGAGAGCCAGACTCTGTTCCTTAGCACTCCCAACAAACTGCGAGGGAGCTCACCTCTATTAGCTACAGCCACAATTCCTTCATTTAAATTTTATTCTATTTTAAATCATCACCAGGTCAGGCAGGAAAGTTGTCCCCTAGGGTGAGATTGTCGGACTCCAGGATTTCCTGCCTATGCATTTTCTGCTGATTTGTGTTTGTAAAGCTCTTAATGTTGTCACAGTGTGTTTTTAATCATGAGCTGTGTTTGTCCAGACCCAGTTCAATTATTCATGTTTGCTCAAGGAGCTCCTCTACTGCAGTGACGCTGTTGATGTGAATTATACTCCAACAAACTAAGAAATAAAAACTAGTTGTCGTAATCAATCTAAGTTAGGTATTCTGTGGAGAGATGTGTGTTGTGTTGTAATGTTTTACATCACTCAGAGTTCCATCTGTCAATGACAGGACCAGCACTCAAATTAATTAGATCAATAAAACAGATTTTAGAAGCTAGGGTTCATCCTCAGGGAGAAATCAAAGGGGAAAGCAGACCAACAGAAAGAATACACGCATGAATGTGATGGCAATTTCGGAATTTTAACAATTTCTTTGAACATTACTTTTTCCAGGGAATGATTGTACAGTATGCATCTTTAATGACTTTGGAAATGAATGATTGGGTGCAAAAGTTTGAATTTATTTGGAATTTTCTCAGTTCCAGACAGGTTCTATCATTATCTGAGTGAGTGGCTGGAAATTTCAGCCAGGTTCCTGAGTTTATCGGGTCTCCGCCCCTGGGCAGGGCTGCCACCTCTCCAGCAGCTCCACGCACCTGAAGCTGATTCAAGGCAATCAGGGTGAGAGATTTAAGCTCTACGTTGACTCTCCTTTACTGCCAGTTTGTCAGCTACTCCAAGTTGGTAATGGGCTGCCATGCTCAATGTTCTTGTTACTAAGTGCGTTAGCTCTCCTGGACTTTCCATGACACTTGCCTTTGGCTTCAGCTTTTTGTCTTGGATAATTATCTCACTCTGGAAATCTCTCTGAGCCTCACCTGCCTGCCCTCCAGCCATCACACACCATCAGATCCTGCAGAACTCAGGTCAGCCATCTCGCACCATTTAACTCACCCGGATACTCACCGCCTCAACCTCAAAGCCCGTTTCACGCCAGCTACAAGTAAGGTAAACATCCAGATATACTCACCTCCTTCAAGTGCTCCTCTCTACTCCACCATTCTAACGCCGTTCTCCTCTCTCCTCAGTACGACCTCTAGACCTACCTGTCACGCTCCAGTCACTCTTCCAAGTCATATACCCCTGTCTAGGTCCACGACCTCGGCACCACGCCACGCCATAGTTACATGTCATGTCTACCGGTGCCCAGTACTGTTAGGTCTAACCTGTGCTAGTTTAATAAAATTTGTTAAACGTTCTGCCGTTTCTGCGTTTGAGTCCAGTTCTGGTACCAGCCTTTGGCAATTGTGACATGGGGTTTAAACACTTGATGATCTTGATGAGCTGATGAAGGTGTCGATGACCTGCAGGTACCTTTTTTCCTCTGGGATCTATTCTATAACCAGTTTTATGCATTTCTAACAAAAGAAACATACAGTCCGGTATTACTGATGCCTCAGAGCAACTTGGTCCTGGACCTGAACACTCATTTCTACTGCCATCAAAAAAACATGTTGTAGTTAATGTTGACACTCTCAAAGGACAGAATCTTAATCAAGGATTTTACCTCCTGGTTGAATTAAAAACAACAACAACAACAAAAAACTTTATGGTATCAGTATCAAAAAGCTGACACCAGCATGCCATCATGGTGCTGAGCCATATATTGGAGGATCAGAAATTCAATGATGACATATGCAGCCTGGATTCTATTTGTCTCATGGATATTACCCCAACGTCTGCTACATAAACCTATGTAATATCTGGTTCTCAAATAGCGTGAAGGTAAAGCTTTCCCTGCACCAGGTCTGCTGTGACTGAGGTTATCTGGAGACAGACAGGGCAACAACAAAATCAGCATAATTCATCTTTAGGAGATTTCTGGACCACATTTTATGGTAAACCACTGTTAAGATATGATTCGCTGGTTTGTCTAAACACTGAACAAAAAATACTGGCAGCCGGTAGTGCTACCCCTAATCCTCCTGGTATCAAGTATTATATCAAGTATAAAAGATTTTCAGAAAACTTGAGCTGTGATCTCGAGATGTGAACTCATGTGAGATTTTCAGTAGATTCACCTATTTCATAAATGTGAAAATCCTAGGTGACTTTCTTCTTGAGTTATCACATTCAAGATTTTTAGAAAACTTTACCTCTGAGCTTGACCTTGAGGTCGAGGTCACTGATATTGAGATTGCATTCAAAAAGCTGGGTGTCCAGCTGGGGCTCCGAGGAGCGATGACAATACCCTGTCGGCATGTGGAAAAATGTTCCTCTGATGCTTGGAGAAACCACCACATTTCCAAAGAAGACTGTTGTGATTCAGTCGAGGAAACGAATGGAAGACTCAAACCTCAGTTTACGCTTCAGATCACTAGAGATTGTTCCACTCTCAGGTTGCCTACGATCAAAGGCTACGCAACCACAATCACTAACGTTTGCACTGCAAATCTGAGGCTTCCTTTGGTGGTTTTTGCAACCAACAAAGGCTTAAAAGAGATTATTTCAATACATACAAATGAAGATTATCTATAGGTGAAATATGCGTTACAAAATTAGTGCTCAACTGGATTATACAAACTGGTCTACCACAATAATGCATCACAAAGCACCATAAAGATCTCCCACTGTTTCTCTCTCATTTTGATTCTTTTCATTTCATAATGCATATTTTCATAAGCAATTCAGCAAATTGCTTCTAGTCCATTCCCTGAATTTAAATACAGATGTGAGTTTGGAAGCAACAGAAGTGCATATGAATATGGACCGTCAAAGATGGAAACAAAAGACATGCATCATCACACAGTCTGTGCTCAGATATGAAATTGATGTGAAATCCAGGTTAAATCAAGTGTAAAGGACCCTTTGGGAGGCTTTGTAGGAAAGCTGATGAAATCGCCTGACATGGTGTTCAAGGTCACATTGGATGATGATTTAAAAGATTGTCTGTTGTAATCAGCCTGTTCTGAAGAATGCACACATAACCTGTGTGTCACTGATAACAAATAGTGAACATAGTTATAAAGTGATTATCCCTGAAACATATTTGAAGATTATTGGCATAAATTAAGGTGATTAATTCAGTTTGATTTTTATCTGTGCACACCTATTACAAACCATCCATAAAGTATTTTTATTCTTTCTATGACTGACAGGAAGGGCTTATGGAGTGGTTGTTGATATGGTTTATAACTCGAATACAGTATATGGACGTTGAAATCTATTGTTGTAGCTTGTACATAATGCGTTACAGTTATTTCATTTTGGCTGCAAAATGCAAAGTCAGCATTGGCTAAGCCAATAAGCGAGCTGTAAAAAAGACTGTAAATGCAAAGTCAGCGGCGCTGCTACAAACAGCAGGTGTGTGCATCTGCGTGCGTGTTTATGTTTTTTCCCATTGACTGCTACTGACCTGTGAAGATTGACTGCAACCAAGCTTACTATAGACAGCACATAATAGATATCTGGGCAGCTGTGATATCTCACTTGGTGAGTGGAGCAAAATATATTGGTCTGTTGTTGTCAGAGAAATTAGATCTGAATGTCTGTAGCCACTCAAAAAGCCCAGTGAGTCAACACTGCTCAGCCCCCTGGTTAATACATAGGTTTCATGATTGGGGGTCTTCAACCCTGTGCTTTGAGTTCAAAATGTTAGTTTTATTTGTCATGTTTCCTGCTTAGTTTGCTTTTTATTTTGTCACAGAGTGACGTTTGCTGGCTACGTTTGTTTTCCATGACGTTATTCTCACTTCAGGCTTGGTTTCATTTGTAATTTGTATCATAGTTGTTGTCCAGTTAATTTTCTGAGCTTCAGTTTTCCTGCCCTCCTGTGTTTCCCATGTTTGTTAAGTCTGTGTTTCTCTGTTAAATATTCCTGCCTCTGGCTACTTCCTGTTTCATTTTGATAGTCTCTCATCTTGTATGCGCTGTGTTTAGTTTTGCTTCCCTTTCTTTCAGTTGTGTGTGTTTTACCTTGATGCATCATAGGGTTTATCCACTGTTTACTCTCTGTGTCTGTCTGTGAGGGTTTCCCTCCTGGATATTATTTTCTTCCACTTGCCATTTGTATTTATCAATTTTGCTTTCTGACACTTGCTGGAAAATTCCTTCTTTTAAATAAGGGTTTGTGTACTTTTTATTCAACTAAAGCCTCCAAGTCTGCATTTTGGGTCTATACATTCCTCATCATATGACAGCATTTTCCTGTCCTACCACAAACACAGCTCTGACCTATCAGGGCATGGACACAGCACCTCTGGAGGTGTCCTGTTGTGTCTGGCACAGGGAAGCTGCCTCTGGGAGTGGGTCCTTCATAGATCAGGCTTGTTTAGGTGCAGTGCACAGTTGCTCTTTAAGGTTATGATCTGGGACATTTGAAGGCATTGGGGTGTTTTGCTATTCTATATTTTTCTATATATGAACCATTCCTCAGTAGGCTTTGTAGCATCGCCCTGCTGTGGGAGACCGCTGCACATGGGGAGTGCTATAACCATTGGATGGAGAGTTTGGTCTACAGTAGTGACTACCTGTGTGGTATCTATGAAAATAAGACCTAAGATCTATGGGAAAACATTGCACTGTAATGAGACGAGGTTGTTATTCACCAGAGACTAATGACTAATCTGTCAAGCAGAGAAACACACAATAGCAGCACAACATGGAAGAAAACTCTGATTCCTGGAAACTTTATATAGCCTGTGTTAAAGATATCATTATTGACATTTTTTCCTTGTAACACTTAAATTATTATCGTTTCTTTCATCTTACCAGGGTCATGGTTGTTGCTGATGTCACTGACTCATCTTTCCTGGTATTTATTTTAAGAATTTGGAATCTTGTTTTTACTTTCATGCCATTCATTGCAGTCATAGTTTGTTGTGACAATTCTATAGAACTAATTTACATTTAACACGAATAGCTTTGAGCACTAACGGAATGGGGCTGTTTAATCTGTATTTAATCTGCAAATGGTGTGGACACGGCCTGTTTTTATGGGTCAACCAGAAGAACCAGGGGACTTTCAAACCCACATGCAAACACGCAAAGATCCACACACACTCAGTCACACATGCCATATTTGAAAATGTGTAAATTATTATTTAAATATTTTCATGTGATGATGCTTTGAGAATGATCATAGCGTGCATTTAATATCTGTCATTCTGTTTTAATATAGCAAATCCTGCAACACCTACACACTTTCACTTGCTTCTCTCTCTCTCTCTCTCTCTCACACACACACACACACACACACACAGGCTCTAGGGAAGTCCCAGTTATTTTTCATTATAACGATCCAAAGTTAGCTGGCAGTCTGGTGGCTGGGCTGAAGCACTCCAACATCTCTAAATGCAACAGCATTTCATTAGGATAGCTAGGCCACATCATCATGAATACCGATAAAAGGGAGGAAGAAGACGAGGAGAAAGTCAGGGACCAGATGTGAGCAAAATAGAGAGAAGAAAGGGAGAGGAGCAGAAAAGAGTGGAGGATAGAGGAATGGAGCTGTAGTGAAAAGAGGATTGAAAAATGAGGGGAGGACAGGTACAGCATCATTAAAGCCCCTAACAGCAAGAGAAAACTGGAACTTGGCCCAAAGATGACTGACAATCATGGACAGAAGTTACACTGTACTTACAGTGAGCACTGTGTCAGCACTCTCCAAATCCTGACAGCGAAGCATCCACACTCTGAACATACCATACAGACACCAGCCTCTCTCTCTTCTCCCCTTTCCCTGTCATGCTAAAATTAGACCTGCATTAATTGATTCTAGTAGGTGATGTAGCTCATGTAGTAGTTGAGGAACGTGGCATTTTATTAACAGATTTTGTAGCTTTTTTACAGACTTGCTTTGAAATGGTTGTGTCTTGGTTGCGTTCACTGTATCTTAATGCAGTCTGTGAGCTTTGGAGGCAGATTCTCTTTTTGAAGGGATCGTTAACAATTCTTGTGATGGAGCAAAAAAGGCCCATACTTCAGAGCCGGATATATAAATTTCTGATTCATTTCGTTGCTTACATCTGATGACATCCAGAGAAGTTTTAGAGCAAACTCTACTAATGATTGGAATATGTACAGAAAGACAGCACACCTTGTTTCAGGGTTATTTCATCAAACTACTTTTTCCAAGGTATTTTGGGTTTTGGACCCTGGTGATATGACTTTTCATGTCATGCAGTGCTTTGCTTTATGGAGTATGTCCTCGCTTCCTGGGTGTCAAATACTGCTATTTTGTCAAACCTGCAGGAGTCTTCAAGATATGCTGAAGGTGCTTTTTTTGTTGAGTCTGTGCTGCAACGGTTACAGCACACTCAGTTAGGAGCCCTTGGTATTACTTTTCAAAACAATCCTTTATTCAGCGTGTAGAGTTGATGTGACTGAACACATATGAATCCAAAATACCTTCTTATTGCAAACCTAACCAAAGAACAATTGAATCAAAGCAAAACAAAGTATAAAAAGAGACCACCAAGATAGTTTCCTGGTTGACAGACTTTTAGTTTATGCTGCCACTGAACAGACTGTTAGGTTTTGCCACTAAACGTCACATCTTTGTGCCAATATCTGGTAAACCCAAAAGACTCAGTGGCTGGAAAAGGTTCAGCGGTTTAAATGAGCAGCACAGGTAAATACAACGGGTCAATGTTTGCAGCAAGTTCAGGCTTGAAAAATCAAACTGCAGTAAAATCCAAAAATTCACTTTTCACAAGTTTCAGTACTGGCAGGTTTCTTCAGATGTCCTTCAGCTTACAGGTACAGTCAGTAAGCAGTCAGTAAATTGAAGTTATTTAATGGAAAAAAGGATACTGTACTCATAAATGTTAATACACAGGAGCAGGTTTGCGGTTTCCCCCCACCTTATTTGAAAACATTCCCCAGGACAGACATGTCTGTTGGGTTTTACATATGTCTGTAGCCACATGTGTAAAATGCCATTAGTTGGAATTTGAATTCATGCCTGTACCTACAGATTGTGGGAGGGGTCCCCTTCACCAAAAAAGCAAAAATGCAAAAGAAAGAGAAAATTGAACCGGCATATTGATAAAAATGTCTTCTTCTTCCTCCTCACCTCAAGCCTCATCTTCTAAACTGAGGTCAGAAAAAATGAAAACATGCATAAACATGCTTATTTATATCTGATATTGTCACAATTATTTACTACCAGCAGATGAGACATGCAGGATTTTCAGACAGCTGACAACAAGAGTCAGAGTCCAGCATTAGATCCACTTTAAAGAGGCAAAACTAGCAACACTTACTGACAGGAAAACCTCAGCATATCCTCAACAACTCACCTCAGTATTCCTGTCATTGGCCAGAAGTGAGCTTCACTGACTCATTGAGCCGTATCGGATCCTTTGGGAAAGTTTTACAGCCTCCTGCAGAGCAAATAAAGGTGGATGCTTCTCACTCAACATTGGCAACTAAGGTAAAGAGAAAAACTCCGAGGTGGATCTGCAGCCAATTCAAACAGCAGTAGAAAAATGCTTGCAGATTGGTTATGTTAGATACGTTAGATTTTAATAAAGTTCTTTTTTCAAAGTGCCTCTGTAAAGCCTCACAGAGCCACTAGTGTGGCTGTAGCCTCTATTTATATTAAAGAACTGGTATGAACTTAGCTTATCATTCCTGTTGTCCTAAAAATAAGATGACAGTTGAATCAGTCTGTTAGAAAGAAAAAAAAATCCATCAGTTCTCTCCAAAATCCCTGTTCTCATTCCCAGGGCATCAAATAATGCCGATTTCTCAAACTGGGTGGTGGGTCACATTTGCTCACAAGGTGTCCTTTTGCAGCGGTCTGTGATGCCCTGGGTCTGCCCCCCTGGGAACACCTGCATTTCAGAAGAGTCCCAGAAGTGGCTCTCTGCTTCACTTCGCTTAAAATACTGCCAGCACTATTTTTTTTTCCAAGAAGCCATGTCAAATGGACAAAGCAGACAAGGAGGGCAGGGAGACCATAGAGAATTGAGTCACTTTTCAAAAATAAAAAGACCCTCTGTGCTCTAAGTGTGATTTAAAGCTTTGTGAAGGACAAGTCATCTGCCAACGTGTAGGGTTACTGTTGTGAAGGAATGTGTTCATATCTTAGTCTAAACCTAATAACATAACCACACACCCAAAACAAAGACAAATCAACAAGTTTAAAAAAAGGCAAAACACAAAGATCCAAACCATTTTTTCTCTGGGCTGGTAAACCTGTAACCTTCTAACATGGACCTCGTAAGTCTCTTAAATTTCACTGGGTGTCTCAGCAGACATCTTGTACATAGCGTTGGGACAGAGGCAGCACAGTCCGTAATCAGGTTGATGGCTAACAGTTTCTCTCCACCTGCAGTCTGCAGCCGCCTGCATATTGGTCGTTCTTGATCAGTTTATTCAGTCTGCCGGTTGTGTCGGCTCCGGTGCAGCTCTCTTAGCAGACTACGTACATTGCACTGGAGAAATATTTCCACCGTCTGCTGCACATGTTGAAGGATCTCATCTTCCTCGGGAAATAGAGTCGGCTCATCCCCTCCTTATATATAGCCTTGGTGTTGATATTCCAGTTCAGTATGCTGTCATTGTAGACACCCACATTCTTGTAGTCCTCCACCAAATTGACATCCTCTACTGGAATACATGGAAACCAACCAATACAATTAAAAACCTTCATCTGAATTTACATTTCTTCCTTTCTAATGCCTGTTTTTACCATTAATTTTATTTTAGTCACTGAAAGATTGTCACATGTATCATATTCATCTGTATTTTAAAATAAATCATGATCACATCCTGGTTTTTGGTTTTATTTGTGGAATGGATTTTTTTCTCCCCTGGCTTAAAACTCCTCTGGCTTAGAGTGTCAGCTCCAAGTCTGAAAGGTCAAATGAAAACGTAATCTGTCATGCATTTATGTGAGCATTTTCCTTTTTTTATGAGCTCATCTAACCTCTACATCCTAAGTATTCAGCCAAAGATTCTTTAAAAAGCTTTGAGTGAAGCGTAACACAGCTGCTGCTCTGCTCACATTGCTGACAGGTACTTAAGAGAGGCATTTATTTCTCATTCAGTGGATATCAAGCTCATTCAAAATCTACACCCTTTTCCCAAGGGTGGTAGATTGGTAGTCAAGTGCAGCCCTGTTTTCATCATGCTTTCAGCACAGCTAGCTTGCCACAGCTGCCGGCACTCCAGGTACCTTTTTTTGAGAGACCGGCTCACTTCTTTAACTTCACCATGTGTCAGGTTTTTCAGTGCCTTTCGGTTTCTGAGGGTAATGGGTGGGAATAACAACAATTCTAATTGTGGTTGCCAAATCTCAAAATAACAAGTCCTGTAAATGTGTCCTATTTCATTAATTCATTAAATGCCTTTTTATTTTATTTCTGGAAAAGAAAAAAAATGCTTGTTAAATTCTATTTTTAATAAAAAGAATTCACCAGGAATTTTAAACATAGGGAGAACACCCAGTCTTTTCCCGTTTAAGTGTGGGTGCAGGATAAGAAGAAAAAAGCCCTACAGCGGCTACAGGAGTTTTTCATTATATTTTATATATAAGACGTTGGGACAACCAGTACAGCCATATTTAGATACTTCGCTGTTTTTAAAGGTGTAATAAATTACCTTTCTTTAAGTATTGATGACATCTTGCACTACAAGCCACTTTAGCGTGGCATGGTAGAAGGAACTGCAGAGAATTTCAGCAGCCACCTGATTGCAGTCGCCACATTTATTGTAGTTATTGTTTGGAAACAGATGCCACTGAGGGAAGAGCAGGTGTAAATAATTAGATTTGCCTTTGAACCGACTTCACTCCCATTCATCGAGGACAAATTCCCGAGCTCCTCGGGGTAAAAAGCAGCCGATTTTGATACAATGGCATTCACTGGAGGTGAACAGGCTCTGGTTATACCTGCATCCTTGTAAAACAAGCCTCCTCCCACTCAGTTGCCATTTCTCTATTTGCTCATTGGTCTGGGTTGAGCTAACCAAACCAATCCCCTATCTAAATGAATACAAGAAAAACGATTACTTCAACCCATTAACTTGTTTAGGATTAGAAGTGAGGGTGCGTTAAGATTCGCACCTTTTTCTGTTTGAGATAATCAAAAGGAATTCTTTTAAGTGTAAGGCCAGGATGCATGTAAGAGACTTGATTTCAAAGGTAACACCTTCTAGTTTCTGAAAGCATAACAAAGCATGGTTTAGGATGTTGCAATCTAACTGCTTTTAAGTAGTTCAATGATGACCTGGTAGATTTTGATTTTTATTGTCAACAGGAGATAAAAAGAATATATCTACATATAGAATTATAGGTTGTCTGGTAACATATTCTCAAAATAATGCGCTTTCCCCCTACACCTTATATTTCTACAATTACAGCTTTATTTTAATCCAGAAGGCCTACATGTCATGCCACAGTCACACTAAGTGGTCGGAAACCGAAGCACATTTTGCATATTGTGGCCATGTTCAATAAAACCGTGATCTCGTTACCTTTGAAATGGTTGCCTTGAAAACAGGGACCACATCTGTGACTACTTGCAACTTTCTTGTCAGTTGCCAGTTTCAACGCATGTTTCGTGCTTTACAACTGCAATAAAACGGTGATAAAACAGAAGGATTCGGCCATCAGTTTGCAATTGAATTGGGTTAAGTTAGCAGTTATATGCAATCTGCTTGTGACAATACAGAAATTAACAGTTGAATTTAAAATCTGTTGCTGTCTACATACACTGAAATTCATACTACTTACATTCAGAGTCCAGCCAGAATATCAAAGATTTAAATGAGAAATTCAGAAATTCCTTCACAAGAATTGACGTACTTGGTGAGTTGCAGGATGAGTTGCACTTTTTGGGGAAAACTAAATCAGAAAGATTGCAAAATGGTCGCAATCTGTCTGCATCTGTAAATTAAAGAGTAGTTATTTGCCAACCAGATGACAATTGTTTGGAGACAGGTTTCCTCTGCAACTGTCATGCAAGTTAAATTGGTCACTCAGTGGTTAAGAGTGCTGTGTGCTCAACCTGTGGGCAATCGTAAATAAATAAAGAATAAATAAAATTTCATCTAATCACCAGTAGTTTTTCCAACTTGTAAGGAGGTTGCAGTGCTATTTTTATTCTAGTCTCTCTGAGGCAGTTGATCGTGGCATGGAATAAATGCATGCTAATTCATGTGTGTGATGGCCAAACCTGTGGCCACACTCTAAAGGCGGTAACTCTTGTATTTTCATTTCTTTGGTTGAACACAATAACACACTTTAGTTTCCAATAACTTTTTTGATTGGTTTGGATACATTTGTTCTATTTGTAAGCCCGCACATTTAGTTTACTTATGTATGCATAACAGTTCATTACTTTGTTTGATTTGTGACTAACCTTTGTTTCTTTTATTACTTAGCTGCCATCATCCCTGGGAGTTGCCAGACAAAAGATGGTAGCCAG
>VUQG01034854.1:34255-48669 GCA_015106755.1 Etia nguti
TGATGCCCAGCATTTACACAGGAACATGGGGGGGATGAGAAAGAAGCCAGCTGGAGTGTTATGTAAGTGTTCCTGTGAGCCAAAGTCCAGCAGAGCAACACTTTACCAGTGCATGACATAAGGCCCAGCCTGACAAAGGGATGGTCCATAGTTTAAAGTCAATAAAACAAGAAGATTGTCTCGTCTCTTCTTAATGGCTACATTTTTCCTCTCCATTACAGATTTAGCAGTGGGTGATGTGCAAAAACAACTAACTTTTTTCAGATATCATGTTTTATGTGTGCAACTGTACAAATCTAAAATAATTATAAAAATAATAGTGCACATTGCTAAGCACATAGGATACTAAAAACTTCCATTTAAATGCCATTAAACTACAAACAGCTTAGTTACTTTTTAAAACATGGAGTCAAATGACGGGAAAACACATTTAGCCTCTCTTTCTTCTGATTAGCACAGGGTTATATATACTCTTAAATGGCTCCAAGGTCATGGCTATGTTTTCTCTAGCCTACTGTTTAAGTGCTTTGGCTCTGACCTTTTCACCCCTTTCTTGTGGTTTTGATAGAATCCTAAAAATGTTAAACTGAGACAAGACTGAACTTACAAAATATACCACTCATACTTCAAGTCTTAATTTCAACGGAAAAGGCCATTCTGCCATTATACCTACGAGTGCTTGTGATCTAGGAGTGCCTGGATAGCCTTGTGTGCCCCTGGTGAGATTTTGTTTGGATTACTGCAGATGGAGTGCAGTAGAGTAGCGTGCCACAGCTGGACTTCAGCGCTATCCACAGTACAAACCAATATTATAACAGCTTCCCCCATCCAAACGTACGCACACACATAAATACACACTGCGATTCCGGAGCCCTCCCTTTCCCGAATCCGTCTTCCAAACACAGGCTTGACACCACACACCGCTGGAGTCTGCCGTGGCAGATCAGATTCCCAGAAAAATATCACATGGAACGTTTCTTTTCTTTTTTACAATTCTGAGGAATTCTTAGTCTGCGAGTGACGGGATTATTACTTCCAGACACTAAGGAGATGGCCCGGGAATTTTTTTTTTTGGCAAAAACAGACAAGCAGGGCGCACGCATGCACACACAAACACACAAATGAAAGTCAAATCAAGGAAGTCCTCTTTATAGCTTTTTTCTCCATAGTATTGCCTAAAACTAGAGGAAACGGGGGATGAGGAAAGCAGACTCACTGACGGGTCTGACAATAGAGCAGGTTTCCCAGCTCCAGGTGATTAATGGCAACAAGACATGTCGAGAGCTATCAGAAAAAAAAAATGGGGAAAAAAAACTCTCATAATGCCAAATAGCAACAGGTTCAGGTATCTGCACCTGATCTACCTAAAAACACACATGATAACGTTGCCAGGGCAGAAGCGCAGTCTACACCTGCGGTGACATCAATCTCCTTTAACGGTCTCCAACCCTGCTACCAACACTTCTTGTGGTTTGCTTTCAGTTTGCACAGAAATATTGTTTTGTTTTGGTTTTTTTAAACAGGCTCATTTCCCAGGACGAGTTCAAACATGACGACAGAGAAGACAAATCTACACACCCTGTACTCAGGATCTCGGTCACATACAGTGCTCGCATGCAGTGAAAACCTGAAGGCTTACGGTTAAACTTTCACGCTCAACGTGCCACGACATGCGAATTATGAGCAGAGCCAGCAGACCAAGCTCAAACTCACACCAAGTAAATCAGATGCAGACCCTCCCATGCATCGCCTGGCAGTTCTCTACAACTTGGACGAAACTCACCTTTTCTTCCTGGTGACAATGAGGACGTCATTGAAGAGGAAGAAATAGACCTGCTGCCGTGATGTTCGCTTGTAAAAGATGCTGTTGTCAACAAATGCAGTCAGTTCCCCTCTTTTTACCATCCACCTGGAGGATGAGACCAGGGGGAAAGGCTAGAGGAGCATAAGAAAGAAAATATGGTGAACAGGGGAAGAGGGTGAATCTAATCAATCAAAGAAATCAAACATCTGTAATGTTGGGGCTGAACAGCTGGCTATGGAGAATGAGAAACGGTTCACTAGACATCCGTGCGCTCCAAATGTGCCAACAGCAATTTCCCACATGGCTTAGGCACACTTAGACCTACCAAGCCCTGTGTTTACTACATATGTCGATACTCGTGACAATACAGTGGTGAGTTCTTCTTGTTTTTTGACAGATACATGTACATACATGTTAGCATGCACCACTTGCTAAATATGATCAGCAGATGCAGCCTATTAGCATTAAAACTGACTGTGATACACTTAGAACACAACTCTATACAAAAACATGGTGGGTTAGCACTACCGCCTCGCAGTGAGAGGTACATGAGTCAAACCCAGGCAGAGCTGTTCTGTGTGGAGTTTGTATGTTTTTCACAAGCCTGCACGAATTTCCTCTAGAAACTCCACTTTGTCACGCCATCAAAACACGTTATGTTAATGAAGCCTAACTAGGACCAGCACACTGTTACAAAAATACACAACACAATAAAAATATATTATTTAATGAGCTTTGAGTTAAGGGTGACAGACTAGCCCTTTCCTCCTGCTATTTCCTTCCAGTCTCCCTCGTAAAAGGACAGCCCCAGTGCGATGCATGGTGTCATTGTTGATCAGTTACTCTTGTGGTTAGTCAGCCAGGTTTTCTTGAATGTTGTGGAGAACATAAGAGCAGATAATGTCATGGGAGTCTTTCCAGAGGGTTGCCCTTCCCTAACTGCCTTTGAACTCTAGTGATATCAGTGCCTAAACATCCATCACCATTATCTGTTTAACCCTAGAACTGCCAGGGAGGGTCATTTAGACCCCCATGCTGCAACAATAGCAGTAGGAATTTCTTGAAGAAAGTAAGTTGTAAATTTTTATCAAATTTTTCCACAGTGTACATCCCTTTACCTCCTCACACCTGAAACCCATTCGATTCAGCTGGTCTGCTGCAGATTTCACCCTTCGCTTGCTTGGATTAGTTCTCCAGACTCTGCACTCTGCTCCGTTCAGCTAAAGTTGCCCTAATGCTTTTCACAGTCAGCAACTCATCCAGTTGTCCACGCGTCTGTCCTCCACTCTGCCACGGCTCAATAACCCTCCCCGACCTATTCAGCTCTGCAATAATTACTTGCCTTTTATCTAACTACAGTTCCCTTTATATTCCTCTAGCAACCTTATCTAGCTAGCTCTAGCAGCCTTCATACTAAAATGTATGAATGCAATATCTGTTGCTATGCAACAAGCCTGAAGCAATCAAAAATGTATCTTTCAGCAGTTCAAGGTATAATTTTTCTAAACTTTTATTTTCCTTTTTATCGGACTTACTTCAGAATTCACTATGTGATGAGCAAACCTGTTGTACATGTACAATGGCAATAAAAGGCTATTCTATTATTGTCATTTGTTATTCAAAAATATTTTGCTTACAAAAAAACCCCCACATACCTTAATCTTAAACTCCAGTTGAGAGTTGATGGTGTACATCATTTCTGTTCTCTCCATTGTCCGAGCTCCTTCATTGCACTTTCTAACCACCTGTTAATGCACACACACATAAAATGTGTAAAAATCTCAACATGCAGGCACTCCGCTTGTCACTACATATCCACATATCAAAATTAAGAGTACAAGAAAGCTAGATTAGCTTTTTGCATAGAAATTAATCGTTTCCTTTTGTGGCTGATAGTGATACAACAGAACAGGAACTGTTATTCTAGTTTTACAAACTAACTGTCTAAATTATAACATTAAGTTAATAATAAATTGTTAAAAAATAATTTAAAAAAATTTTGCAAGCCATTAACATTAAACTTTTGTTTAACAGTGCACTGACCTTGCTAACTGCTTGTAAAGCCTTCTTACAAGCTTCATATTGCGGTGAGTCTTTGGCAGTCTTCTGACAAATTGTCTGTAACACATGGATTCACAGAAGTTGTGTAACTAAAAACACACATTAAATTCACTGGTTCACAACAACCCACAACAGCTCACTGGACTCATGCACATCACTCTCAGCAGCCTGATCATACTGAAGCTGTGGGAAGAAATGAATGGAAACCAAACTTTCTCAGGATCCAAACCCTCCAAGTGTACTAGCATAAACCCAAGAGGTCCCTAAGGAGACAATGACGGAAGGAAGAGAAGAGGGGATAAAAGCAGAACAAGAGAAAGGAAGAGAGGGAAGCAAAGCAAAAATGGAATAATATGATGCCAAAGTAAGCATGAAAGTGAAGAAGAAGAAAAACATTACAAATCAGTTAAGATTATTAAAGAATTATGTAAGGTCAAAGAAAGATCTTTAACACTAGAACAAACCCTGTGTTGACTTAACAAGGGCAACACAGATAAACAAACTGTTGTGCAAGAGGCAGTCTTGTAATTCCAAAGCTAGTCCTGCTGTGTGTTTTCAGTGCACTTACATCCATGAGCAAGGGAAGGCGAGTGATCCTCTGCATGGGCAGGATGAGGAAGGAGATCATGGGGAGGTTCCTGCAGTCAGGGTGGCCCTCTATCCTGGTCAGCACCTCCTTAAATGTTGGATTCTTGGAGCTGTACGGGATTAAGGAGGTAGATGCAGTATTGGGTGAAAGAAAGTGAACTTGGTCAAGGCTCAAGTGGAACAGCCATGTTGGATCAAATCCATGAATGATAAGATAAGAACGTGTGTGTGTGTGTTTGCTCGGTCACTCACACCAGCCTCTGCAGGGTCCTCTGCTGGTAGACCTCATTGGAACAGTATGTAATATATGGATCAAAGCTAGACTGGGAATGCCTGCAAACGATGTCAGTGATGTCATCGACCACTATGTTCTGTTCATGTTTTTTCTCCAGTTCCTTGAAAAACCTAGACATCAAGGTGGAAGTGAAAGAATAAAGGTAAGTGTGACTCACTAACTTGAGGCATTCCCTACTGGGGAATAATATAGAACAGTAAAATGACAAAGTCCGGAAGACAAGCAGAGCTGCCAACAACTTACTTCTAAAGTCACTATAAGATGACAAAAGAGGAACTCTCCACCACTTAAAATAGACATAGCAAGCCATTAGCCCTAACACAGAGGCTTTTCCTCTTCCTGAGCTGCAGCAGATGGCCATTTCAAAAGGCATGCCACATGTCCAACTAAGGTGATAAACAGGAAACTTGCACAGACACAGGATGTGGACCTTGACCAAGCTGGAACAGGTTCCTGCTCATCTGCAGAAGCACCTCTAGAGCCTATAACCAGACCCACCCGTACCTACTCCACATACACACACAGTGACTTTCTATGGAAAACAAAACCTTTTGTGGCTATGTAGCCTTGTGCCCATGCCCGACCCAGTATGCTTAACCTTTTGATGAGGGCATGTGCACACAAGATAACAAAAAAGAAAAAACACATGCTAATTCACATCCTAAAAGGTGTATTTGGGACATTTACAGGTCAAGGCTCTTCATTCTCTTGAGGCAAAACAATCTCCTGATGGATGTCATCAGGAGGATAGAGGTCATGGTAAATGAGTCAAATCAACAGTATAAAATAAGGAAAATATTCAAACTTAGACCTCTAATCGAGGATTATAAGTGAAGTGAAGTGAAATGTTCTATCTGGTCTAACTCCATGTGCAGAAGAATTCCTCGTTTTATACACTGTGTCACAGATGCTGTGTAGGAATACTGTCTGATATATGAAATGTGGTGTGAATAAACCATGTAATAGCCCGAGAACACCGGTCAAATACAATCAGTAACACATCTGCATATAAAATACGCAACAGCCCTCCTACTCGCTGTCATACACAGACGACACAGAAGGCTGAAAATAGATTGATACACAGGTATTGTTTTAAGATAATAACCTCAAAGCTGTTCCTAGTAAAGCATCTGGTTTAACCAGTGCTACAGGGCACTGTGTATCTTAAGATCTGCTTTCCCAAGTAACAAGGGTACAGTTTCACATTACTGCATGCGGCCTGTGTGTAAGATGATTCTTAAGTAATTCACAAACATATTTACAGTATGACATAAAAATATTGAGGAGGACGTATGCGTACTGGGGATATACCAGGTATATGTGTACTATATACCAGGGGTGAAATCTTCCCTGTAAAGTTGTAATCTTCACCAAATGTCATGAATAATTGGTAGTTTCTATGCATATGTGCACACACATCTCACTGAGCCATATTAAGATAATTTGGTTGTTTTTGCATTTTAGCCCCAAATCAACGAGCACCCTAGGAGACTGGAAAATGATAGCATAACCTCATTTCATGCTCAGATTTTTTTTTAATCTGAGATTTTAATGCAAATCTGATTAAAGACTCACACTTGAAAATTAAACATCAGGGTTATCATATTCAGAATACTCAGTGTGATTTTGAAGGGATTTACTTAAAGTATTGTACATCTTGTGCTAAATGTGGTCTGAGTGAAATCACATGTTTCTAAAACAGGCAAAGAAGGAAACAGGACTGCACTAAAAGTGAACAGCGATTTGGGAGAATTTTACCATCATATAGAAACACTGATCTGATAATATTAACAGACTGAATCACAGCTGAACGTTCAACCTTTGTCATAATGATCTCATGGAAAGCATCTAAGAAATGATGTCATATCTAAAAGTGTTCTCGGAGATAAACTCGAGGAAGAGCAATTGGCAGCCAGAAACTCCTCTGCCAATCATTTGTAGAAATAATGGAGTCCGATCCACCAGAGTAATTGCTGAGCCATCACAGTTTTCATCAGTCTCAGCTTTCACGGCCTCTCATGCATGATTATTTCCATCACTTTATACGATTTTTGGAAGGTCATGCTACGTGGCCAGGAATGTTATTAAACAGTGAACTATAAAGTCATGATGGACAGGTAACCTCAGAGGATCCATAGCAGCAATTTTTCATAGACGTATAAAAAACCCCAGACATGCTGCCTGTTTCAGTGCTTTCAATCAGTGAGGAATGTTCACTTTAACAATGCAACCATAATTATGAGGAAGACTTCTTTGTTCCTTGTCGTTTCACTCAATTTGCCCCCTTGCTTCTTCTCCATGTCTGTTTTTCGTCAATCAGCATGTGACTTCACTTACACTCGCATCCAGAAAAGAGCTCAGTGCAGCGTAAACACAAATCCTTGGAAACAAATTAAAACAACCCTTACTGAAGGGAGGAGAGAAGCTGAAAGCCTGTATTAACATACATTGGATAGTTAAGTATGCCAAATTATCCAGCTAATTAGGCAAAACCAAGGTGAAAGACACCTGAAGCTTAAAAATGAGTAAACAACCAACCAATTCCCCTAAACCAGTGATGCCAAACTCATTTTAAATCGTGGGCCACATGCAGCCTACTTTGATCTTAAGGGGGCCAGACCAGTGAAACTCCCCTTTCTATAAATGTAAAGACATTTAACAACATGTTGAAAATCTCTCAGATACTTAACGTAGGAAAACAAGTGCAATTGCATGAATAGGTCTCAGTTTTTTTCAACAAGATAAAGAAATGCTGCTGTACTAAATGAAAGAAAAAGTTCTGATAGCTCTCCTGTAATCACAAAACTGAAGATTTTTGTGAATTCATAAAAAAATATCCTTTTGTTTATTATTTATTTATTTTACTGTGGACCAATAGTAGAAAAAATATACACATTCTATAGTAGATAGAAGTGAAAAAACAGGAACTTTTATGTTATTTAATTGTTTATCTATTAATAAATTACTTTAGTGTAGTATAAATTACTATGGGTGGCATCTTTATCAGTAGGACAAGCTGTAAACTTATGGAAATACAATTTAAAGTCTAAAATCTATGTCCTCCTTCACTTTTCCAAAGCCAGCCAGTGGGCCAGACTGAAGTCTTTCCCAGGCCGATTCTGGACCCTGGGTCTTATGTTTGATACTCCTGCTCTAAACCAACAAATTCTTTAAACCAACAGCATGAGTGCCAAATATGAAGATGAATAAAGGTGCTCATCTGATAACAAATCTACTTACAAAACAGCTACACTCACTTTTTGCTAGCCTCACAGACATCAGTGATATTGGAGAACAGGTGATGGTGTTCAGTCTTGGTCATGGTCTCCCTGAGCTCTGGAGAATCCTTGAACATGCGGATCAGGATCTCTAGACTGTGGAGATAGGAGTGCTCCGAAGAGATCACCTCAAAAATGGCCTAAGGAGGAGCAAGAGACACATCAACCGAGAGGAAACATAAAGGTAAGATTTTTGGGATTCAGTTATCCCACTAGGTCCTGGTAACGATGACTCTGGGTTTCAATCATATGAGGTATGCGTTTAAACTAATCTCACATCTAAGTACTTAAAGTATGAATCAGAAAAATTAACTTAAAATGAGCTAGAAAGTATAAAACGACTCCTACCTCTTGTCTTTTGCGTTCTTCTTGACTTATCTGCTCACACAGGCCACTTTTCTTAACCTAAACAGAAGAATAAGTCAGAAAAATTTCTTGCATCATTACTGAGAGTCACACTTGTTTAACTACATCCAATCATAGCAAAGGTGTGGGCTGTTGCCTTTTTTCATATCTAAGGAGCACAAAGAAAGGCACTCTTTGCAAGAAACACTACAGGAGTATAGAAATTTGTTGGATCCAAACACTAAGATTAAACAGGGACCACTTCTGCTCATTTTGAAAGTGGAATATAGCTGAAAGGAAACTGCGTTGGTATGTGGCTGGAGAGCTTTGGTCGAAAGATGTTTGAATGAGACTGAAACAAAGCAACCTTTTGGAATGGACTGGGTGCGGAGTGCTATTGAATTAATCAGCCTGTGGCTTTGTCGAACTGAATGCGAGGCTGAGTAATAAACACCTTCTCGCGTTACACCAGATTTAATCAATATGACCTGGGGCTCAACCACATTATACTTTACCGATACATGTAAGCAACGAGAAATCCCGAAGATAGTTTCCCTTACTTGCACTAGCTCCTCAAACCATTTTTGTGCAAAGAAATAAGGAAGAGATACTCCTGCAGGAGTATCTGCCCTGCAGCTCTCTCCAAACACCGAGAACAAATAAACCTGAAGCAGGTCAAACACACACTATTTGATTTCTTTCACACATACAGCCATCAGTGTTACTAGATATTGCTCCTACTTTCCTGGCAGCCCATTTTTCCATTGCCCTGTATGAGCAAAGAGGTTTTAACCAATTGAACATCATCCTTCTCTGGTTGAATATGAGCATAATTAATCAGGTGTCATTATTAAATGGCAGCTATTAATTCCTTTTTTAACTTGATTGACTTGATTAGGTTGCCTTTAGGTAATTTAGAAACCATTGAGCAAGTTGGCTCCAAAACAGCCGCACCTTCAAAAAGCATGAATGGTAATTCTTGGAAGCATGATGATTCTGGGATGTGACACTTCATCAAAAAGATGAGAGACTGGTATCAGAAGGGCGGAGCTGAGAGTCAGGATTAAGCAAGAGTCACAAGATGACAACTTGTACATTTGGTTCTCGGCTCAGCTGGAAAAAAAAATTTCCTGTCACACCAGGACAATGACCAGTCACACGAGTATTCCTGAATCTGTAGGGTGAAGAAAATTCTTCAGAACTAGATCACATGCTGAAGGCTCTAACGCATTCACAAAGACATGCGCGCATAACGCACTCCCAGATGAACAGCTGTAAAGCAGCTGTGATAAAAAGAAAGCTAACTTTGGCAGAATCCTGGTAAGTCTGTGCTCAGTTCACTTTAGTGTCTGGCTGACATAAATATAAACAAAACAAAAAGTCTCTCTACAATGTTTTCAGCCTTCAATCCAATCTCCTACTTATTAGAGACCATGTGCAGACAGTACAATCCTCAATACCTCAATCTCAGCTATGGCCTGCTTTTGCTCCCACATTTTCCATCCTCTACCAGTAAACAAACAGATGGGGATCCATTAGTAGAAATCTAAATTAGCCAATTCCCCTTCCCTTATATTCCTCTGCCCCTCACTTCCAATCCCTAACTACATTATGTAATCCAAAGCCACCACAACTCTCCCTCGAGGCAACATTTTAGGCATATTTGCAGTCTGACGAGCGTGCTGAGTTTGCCAACACATTGGCATTAATCCCAGCAGTGCTTCCAAGACTTCCTGTGGGCCTGGCTGACTGTCTGACTCCCAGCCTGCACAAGCCCTTGACAAACTGCTCCTGTACTCCCTGATAAACAGAGTGAGGGGCAAAGGAAAGCAGAAAACAGTGGGAGGATGGGTACAGATGGTGGCCAAACTGGATATGACAGCATTCTTTGGAGCACTAGCATTCCAAAACCACACAGCCACACTCCAAGATGCAGAAAGAGTTTAAAATATAAGAGGAAGAACAGAAACTACTACTGTGTCTATGTGTGTGCTATGTTTTACCACACTAAGCTGGCTCCAGGAGGTACGTATGGGTCTGTACTGCACTACAATGTTGTTATCAGGTTTGGCTTCCCTGGAATCGGGATCCTCATCTGAGTCATTATGTAATGCATTCTCCTTGTAGTTCTGGTAAAGCTCTTCCTCTGCGAAATCACAGTTGTAAAAGTGTAAGGTTTTTTATTCTGATCATTTATAGCAAAAAGATAACACAGAAACACAAACAGAATTTCTCACCCTCACTGTCAAAAGTCAGCTGACTGGTCAAAACCTTCTTCTTATCTGGACTCTGAAACAGAAAAAAACCGCATAATGGATTTAATGAACTCTGAAAAACCAAGTAGGGACACATGCAAACTATTAAAGAAAGAAACTTGTTTCACCTGTTCACTACCCATCCGTGCCCTTTTTCAAATTGCCTCCTTCAGTGACCCCTGTCTAATTACAGAGCCTCTGTGTGTTTAAGTGTATGTGTGGGCACAGTGTCACGTTGCGTCATGTCTTCCAGCAACCACATTCATTGTTTCTTTGTAAGGCCTTGTTCTAACTTCTGCGGCTGTTGCCACCAAGCTTGTTCCACTGTACTTTTACTGGTTGTGTTGTAATTTTCCAATTTGAGCTTTACCCCCCTCCTCCCAAATAACAAAAGTCCACCATGAAGCAATCTTTGTGCACAATTAAATATAAAACCATCAGAGGGATTGTTGCCGAGTTGAGAAATCTTAATGTGCTACAGAACAGGGGGGAAAAAAAGTAATGCCAAAAGTTCACAGAGTATTCATGTGGCTGTTCATTGATTGGAGATTTTGACAACTATCATTTGTTAAAGGCCTGCTTTTCTAAAATTGATCTCTTATGGCACTTCTCTACAGCTTGTTCTCTATAGTCACCTGAATATACTAAAATACACAATAATTCATTCTATTAATTATATCACATATAAAACTTGATATTTTTTCAACTGTCTTCTGAAAAAACACAATTAAAATTAATATCCGACTTTGATTAGAATCTTTAAATTACTCCGACTCCCCTATATGTGAATGACAAATATGTTAAATTTGTGTGATTTCTTAACACGTACAATTTGAACCCACTCTGTTCTTTCAAACTGATTTACTCACCTTGTTTTTCCCATTGCTTTTAGTCTTTTCCGTTCCAAGGCTAGGCTTTGAATTCTTGGTGCTGACATCTTTGGGTGTCATGGGACTGTCAGGCTTGTTGGTTCCAAGACTTGGCAGACTTATAGAGCCAGGACTTGTTGGGCTAACTGGTGAATCTGATTTATCCATGCCTAGCCCTCTGATGACAGGCTGGGACAGCCGATGGCCCTTGGGATCTGCTGTTGATACCTCTGAGTCTACTCCACTCACAACTGCTCTCCTGTAGGATGTACTCCTCAAGCCTCTTCTAAGCGCCCCTGGGCTCTCACTTTCACCATCTTCCCCCTCATTGTGGCCTCCTGTAGAAAAGTAGCTTCCAGTTTCCACCATGCTCAGGGCTTTCAAGGAACGCTTGGAATGATCCAATCCCAGCAGCCCTGCCGATCCTTGAGATTGTGTCCCAGAGGAAGGTGCCTTGCTTTGCCGAATATCGGATGCTAAGCCCTTGGGAATAAGCTGCTGGGTACCCATCTTAAGAGCGGCGGGGCTATGGGTGCTTAGGACAATGCCGTTATAGGGACAGATGGATGGGGAGGGTGACGGTGATGTGGAGGACATGGAAGAAGATGAAGAGGTATGCCTGGTGTCCTGTGGGGATATAGGTGAGGATGACTGGGACTGCCTGAGCAGTGCCTGCCCTCTGTCTTCTGGCGATGGAGATCGAGGGGTTGGGGGGTCTGAGGAGGTTAAGGAGTTGAGGGAGGGGATGCTGGAGGTGGAGCTGTAGGAGGGGGTGAGCGTGCGATGGGTTGGAGGAGATGAGCTGCATGTGGATGAAAGGGAGGACAGTTCAGGTTGGTTGTAGTTGTTGTTAGGAGTGTCTGGTGAAAAGACAGGTGAACCATTAAGAGGAGTATTTTCCGTTGAAGGTGAATTCTTCTGAAATGCGATCTGGCCCTTCTGAGACCTCTGACTTAACGGACTGGACGTGCATGTCTGTGAATCCTGGAGATGCTTTTCAGGCCATACCATCTCCCCATTACTTGTTTTCGCCCCATCAGAGTTCCTATTATATAGCCTATTGTCCAGTGAAGCGGATTTGTTATCCTCAGACCTAAATTTGGACAACAAGCGTCCATTGGAGAGGTGGCTGATGCTGATGCTTCTAACCACTCTGTTTTTCTTTGAGGGTTTATGTAAAACATGCTTTAACACCGCTGTGTTATTGTCAACACACTGGGGTGTGACCACAAGTCTCTCAGCAGGCTGGCTCAAGGTGAAGGAACATTTGTTGTCCTCCTCAGTGAAGTTTGTCTTCATGACCCCATTTATGTGGCAACTGTGGGGCCGCAGTTTAGCATTGCTTAAGTCCTGGGGCCTTTTACTGTTATCAGTGCGGCGTTTCCACAAAGGCATGATATTATTATTGGACAAATCTACATCATTGCCATAATCCATGGTTGAAATGCGAGTGTCTATTCTTCACGATCCGTGTCCAAACCTGTGGCTCACGGTGTCGGGAAAAAAAACCCTGAAAACAAGCGAGAGAGAGATACCAATCAATATCAAAGAACTCAGTGTGGTGTCCAAATTCCCAGAGTTTAATCATTAACAGGGATTTAGTGCTGATACTGGCAGCTAAACTTAAAGAACACACATAACCAAGCCAGTGTGGAGAGAAACAGTCCTTTTGTAAATGTTCACTGAGGTGAAATGCCCCAATTATAAGACAATGTTGCAATTAAACTACTATAAAGGGGCAACAATGTTAAGCAGCAACAGCGCCTTTACAGACCACATTTGTTTTTATCTTCTCAGAATCTGAATTCACAATTTTCTGATTTTTTTTAACTCTGTTTTTCTGTCTGCAAAAATGCGCATAGCTATAAAGAGGCGTGTAACTGAGAGCTTTTCAGCGAGATTATAAAATATTTTTTTCCACAGGTTAATTAGTGTCTCCAACTTACCTTTAATCAGTCGATCCGATGCAGAATGCGTTCATTCTCCCTGCCCTCTCGAGTGGCAGCCCTCTTTAGCGAAACGGATAAAATTAACGTGCTTTCAGCGCGGAATCAAAAAATTAAGGTTTGTGAAACTGGAGTTACGAAAGTTACTGACCGACAGGAAACTCTCGTGCGGGGTACTGAACACGTCTGAAGCGCTTCTGTGCGCGCTGGGGAGTTTCTATGACTGAGAGGAGGGGAAGGGAGGGGAGCTAAACAGAACAGAGTAAGAAGAAAATGGCACTCCCAAGTTCACAGGAATTCACCTGCTAGAGTAACGATTCATAATACGGATCAGCAGAGACTTCCATGAAAGACAAAAGGTGCGGTTTGATCGCAAACGTGAAAACATTGTGACAGTAAAGTAGCAGGAAACACTTTATATGAATCAAATAATAAAGCTTTGTTAGATTTTAAAGGTTTTTATTCAGCAAGCTCAATATGAAAAAGTGGAGCAAACATGTTTGACAGCAGTATTTTTCCTCTCTATCGCTCTCTCTTTTTAAAGGAATCTACTTTGTATGTTTGCAACTCCTGCTTTTTGGAAATGAAGAGTCTAACTTCATTAACAAATGAAGAGTTTTGACGCTTTAGTCCTTTTTAAGCTTAAGAATACATTCGGGGCCAGTCAAAAGATGTTGCGTGACGTGAAAGGGAACAAAAACAAATCTAAATACCTAAAGCGCTTATTACCTCTACAGAGTGGAGTACGGAATGTGGCCATAGAAAGCATATAAACAACATTTACCTGTTGCTGCTGTGCGCCATCGTGTGTTCTGTGATGCAACTGCAACAGGCCTTCCCAGTCGTGATGATCTGTGATAAACAGTCAATGAAAATTATTTGTACAGCACTGATGAGTGCAAAGGTAGTTGTAACAGCTGTTGGAGACAGCTGCAGGAAAATATAGGGAAAATATACGCTCCCCCCCCCCCCC
>VUQG01034855.1:11724-27138 GCA_015106755.1 Etia nguti
CACAAGCTTTTTGGTGGTTGACAAAAAGCAGAAGAGGGCAGTTTTTATAGATGTAGCAATCCCAGAAGAAAGCAACATCAGAAGCACAAGAAAATCGAGACGTACCAGAGGCTGAAGGAACAACTGAAGGAACAACTGGAGCAGAATGTAAAGTCCACAGTGGTAATAGAAACAACAGGAGCTAAAACCCTGAAGCTGGAAGAGTGGCTCCAGGAAACATATTAATCACCATATTATATGGTATTAGATAAGATACAGTAATATACAGTACAGTATAGTATTATGTCATGGTATCTACTCATTTAGTATCGTATTATAACAAAACCATATTGCAGTGATTTGTGCTTGTCTGGTGGGCTGGAAGTGGGCATTTAAAGGTCACACCATTTCCAAAACTGGGAATGGCTGACAGACAGTTTGATAGCACTGTGTGATGCAAAAAACTGTGTATAAAGCACAGATAATTAGACAGATGAGTAACCATTTACAATGTAGTAAATATGCAGTATAATCAGCATTCAAAATACTGTCAGCATCCATTGCCAAAGGCTTTTCAAACCAGTGAGGGTCAGTTATGCATGATAAGCTAAAGCAGGCAGAAGAGTGAAAGCACTTAGGGAGTGGATCAGCTCAAAGCCTCTTTAATCTTATAATCTTTAATAGAGTAGCTCTTGTTAGCTGGTTTTAGCCCTAGAGGAAAACGGCACGCTGCCCCTGCTCCTTTCTGCCTATTACAATCACTCCAACATGCATCGACAGTCAGTTGACAGCAGTGCTCACACATGTGCACTTTACACAAAATGATGCACTAGGCTGGCAGAAAAAGCCAAATATCAGCCAACAACCTCCAGCTGGATTCCTCATCAAAAATGAATTGTGTTTGACTTAATTAAACCATTTAGGCAACTAATGCAGAGAAGATGTTTTCTCTTGTTTCTGTCGTGTCTCATGACCGTCAATCCCCAGCTCTGCTTTCTAATAAGAAAGCAGTTAAACGCAATCCAATCCTATCACCGAATTACAGTCATCATTCCGTCCTATTAGATGTCTGCAGCACCCCTGAGGTCAGCAGCATATCATTGCTCTCATTGATGAGGACATCTATCAGCCAACAGCTAGTCTGTGGTAATCGGTGAAGATTACCACATTCACAGATTTAGTCTGAGTGAGACAGACTGTGAGAGGGTTTTTATTCTTAATTCTTTGTGCTTAAACGAGTGAAATACAAACCTATATGTTTATTATTATTACTATTATTATTATTATTATTATTATTATTATTCATGGTAATAGCAACAGTATTATTATGGATGGAGACCACATGCCACTTTCTTTTTCTTTTCTATGTGTAGCACTAAATCTTTAAATCAATTCAACGTTAGTTTTCAGGTTTATCATTCATTCACAATGTGTAAAGATTAGAGCTGTTTAGAGAAGTAACTTCAGGCCGACCCGGGGGTTTTCACAATTATAAAGGCGGTTCAATTCTTACCTAAATACATCACCATGGTAACCTGTGCTACAGAAGTAACCTGTTCAAGAGCAGGTGATGTTCTTGATAAGGGATTAACAAAACCACCACTTACTTAGTTTCTGGTTAAAGCATTCCTGTAGTTTTTAGAGAACAACAATTGCACTTCTTCCTTGTTTTTCTCCATTATGGGTTTGAGCAACTTAAAAACTTTTAAATTTAAACCAAAGCCTAAGTTTGCTGACCTTATTTGACATTTGCCAGTATGCCTACTTACTGGTCTGAAACACTATATATTTTATTTTATATATTTTTGTCTCTCTTGCAGACCGTAAAAAGCCAACAGGACTGTAACTAAAACAATGTGGCTGAAACTGGCCTACACACCATGAACACATGTAAGCACATGTAAGTTAACTGGACTGAGTACTCACAAATTCTCCTCATAAAACTATGCCACTGACAACTCTACTATCTTGCACAGCTTAGTATAGCACTTTGCATTGTTTAGAGTACAGTGGTGCATGAATGTGCGGTTAAAATATGACAAGCTGTTGAAGTCCTTTGACTGATCATCAAGACTAGAAAAGCACTATGTAAATAAATACAATGCATGTCCAGTCAAAGTGCATAAAGTTCAAATTTATACGTCATTTAAAAAAATATTACAGTGCCTTCATTCACACGTTTCCTCCCGGATGCCAGGAATGAAAAGCCTGTATTACTGAACGTGGTTACATGTAAATCTTTTCATATTTTTCTGATAATATAGTTTAATCTGATATAAAATATACCACTTTTCTGCTAGCAGACTTGTTTGTGGATTGTTTTTATGCCACCAACTCTGCCTCTTTCATGTGAACTGGCCACTGGGAAAGTCTTTGTTGACTTACTGAGTGTATAACCACCTTCGTGCGATAGCTCAGTCTGATTGCTGATGTTAGGTTCAGAGAAGCCAGATCTGGAAATGATTACCCGAGTATGTTGAACTTGCCTAATAGCGCACAGTCTAAATATAATATTTCCTAATGGATGTGTGTGTTTGAGCACCTCAAATTAAAAAAAAAGTCTCTGTATGTATGTAAACCTTTATAGCGTCCTCTGAAGTGATGGAAAAACAGCTACTCGTGTGTGTAGTCGAGTTTGTGTATAAGAGGATCAACGGGCCTCGTTAAGGAGAGCAGCCAGCAGCCGGGCACTGACAGCAGCTTTGTGGACCAAATGACTGCCTGGAGAGATAAGAGCACATCAGGTAGACAGACTTCACCAAGACAAACTCCTGCGTAACGGCAGCTCAGGCTTTTCTGCCGACAAACACACTTCTGTTCTTAACAGCTGAGAGCTGATGTAAGTCTGAACTGCTGAAATGGTGCTGAGGGGATAACTGCCTTTCATTCCTGCTGAGTTGGAGCTTAGTATGCTGAGAGGTGCAAAGGAGCATCACATTTTTATTGACCTGTTGCTCAAAAATTCTGAAATCATCCATCAAATCCTCTTACTCTCGACACAGAGTCAGAATTTCATGGAAGCCCAATTGACTTTCAGCTAAAGCTAAACCGCTGTCACAGGGGGAAAACGTGACATCGGAGTTTATTATCAGTCTCGCCATCAAACTGTGATTAGACTCAAGGTTTCTAAACACTCTAAAACATTTGAACACTTGTAATGAAAGAGATCATCTTGAGATGATGAAATATTACATTGTCTTAGAGAAGGCATTTGAACAGAAGCTAGGGAGAACTCACGGCTTCTGCTTTGGGTCATAACTGGAGGAGAATATGAAAGCTCCCAAAGAGTTAGGCCAAAGTTTCTCAATAGAAGAAGAGGAAATGGAAAGAAGGGCAGAAGAAATGATGGAGTGAACCAAAGCAAAGCAGAGTGTTTAGGGGAAGAAGAGAAACAGATACATGAGAAGATGAGACAAAGGAAACCAGAGGCACTGCTATTACCAGTAATGAGAAGTGACGTGAGATAGACAATACAGTCAGTGTAGTTTTGGCTCCAGTCAGCTCAGATAGCACATGAAACAAGACAAGGTGATACTGTTTGTGTTTCTGTTCTTCACAAGCATGTGTTTATGTTTGCATCTCTCAGGAAAGTCATAGGAGTAATGAACAATGAAGGACTAGTGACAGTCTGAGACCAAGTGAAAGAGCTCATTAGTCATAACCTGATGGTTATTACCATGCCAGATGGTATGTCATAAGAACCATGTGTAAGTCACCCTGGAAACTGTTGGAAAAAAACAATAAACAAAAAAAAAATACACCTGGCTGGTGATTCGATGAACCATCCACCTATCAACATGTATCACAGACTCACTTCATGTTCTTAGGAGAACATCAAAGAGGGAATATGACAACCTCCTTACAAAGAACCACTAATGTCATTCATTGTTTCTCTTTTAGTAAAGAAATACTTTATTGAGATTCCTCATGTGATGTCATGCACACTTTTCCGAAATCCCAAAAGTTCAACTTTTTGGGATTTACTTACCTGGATGATAGAGCATGCATCAAGACGCTTTTATTCCACAACTTAGACATCCACATTACTCACACTCTCATAACACATACATATAGGGCCTTGGGGGAGGGCACGTTATACGGCGTCCAAAGGACGGTCTGTGTATTCAACCTCACCTCTGGCGCCGGTGCCCACCTCTCAATTGTAAATGCATGTAGACATTGAGGATTCTTGGGAGGGGCCGTGCTGACACCTGCTGCTCTCTGGCAGCTATCCTTTTCTTAGCCAAATATTCTACCTGCTATTTTAGTTCATTATATTGAGCTTACTGCTAAGCAGCTGAACTGAATCTTTCCACTTTGGATGTATATTTGGTGACCTTTGAAGTATTTTTACAGAATTATGTAACAGCTCATATATGGCTTGATGAATATGAACATAGCAGTCCAAGACATTTTAATGAGTAAAAGTCTTGCATATGCATTGTCTTCTTGTTTACTTTTAAATAACAGATATTTGTATTTGTGCACTGCATCTGTATGGATTATGGCTGCAGCTTGACTACCAAGCTGCTAACAATAGTAAATAACTTAGCACTTTGCTCTCTCATCTGAATATGTTACTATCTGGTTACCATATACACTGCATATTAAATTGATTAGATCTCCTGTCATTAAAAAACACAGTAACACAGTTTTGATTCTTTTCTTGTTTTAAAAATCTGTTTAAAAAAAAAACTTGTTTGAAATAATTCACATTTTCATATTTACATTTGATCGGCACCCTGCCCTTCTTTGAGGAATCAGAAATTAATGAAGCATATTATTCAAATGAGAAAATAAGCAGAAAAAGTAAATGACTATAATTTGTCATCTTAAAATATTATAATGTGGTTTATTATGTTTATGTACCTTGTTTGTAAAACAATACATTTGAAAATTCATGGATAACAAAAATAATGATATTTTTGCATTAAAAATATCATTTCAATTAAAGAGCCTGTACATGCTGGTGGATTAACCAGAAACATGAAACAGTTATTTTGATCATTACCAGTACTTTTAATACTTTTAATTTAGGGCAGCTTTGGGATAAAACCTGCACTGGATGATGGTATAATAAATGTGAAGCACTGTATTTGTATCTGCACACTGCACCTGTACAGTTTAACAGCTGCAGCTTGACAACTGAGTTTGCTAACATTAGAGAGTAACTTAGCATGCCACCCTTTCATCTGAATACGTTAACATCTGATTATATTGTAAAAAAAATAATAAAAATGGCAGTGACCAAAAACATCTGTTGCAACAACGAGTGGTTTGTCTTTTCCAAATGATCCATGGATACATTTCTTTTCCCCACTCACTGTTTTAGTTCATCTTACTTTTTCTTTTGCTATTCCAACTTTGTTTCGTTTACTTCTTTAATCGACTTTATGTGTGTTTGTTTCAAATCAGTTAGTAACCTTGTCAAGCCTTGGATGCTGCAAAAGTAAGCATTGGAGTACATTTACATGCTCTGATGATGTTGTTGGACAAAAAAGTTATTATCCATCTACAACAGATTAAAAAGAGTATCTAGAGTTCTTGTGGTTTGGGGGTGTAGTAAAAAATGTGCTATACTTGAGGCATTGGCTCAACCCTGTGATTTACAGTGATGTAAAGTACTTCTCTGTACAGCATCTGCTGCAGCCACTGTTGATGTCCAGTTTTATTTCTGCCTCTGCAGCACTCACTTATAATTCTACCATTTTGCCCTTATTGATAGACTGACAAGCTGCACTCCTCATTCTTTAAAAGTCAAGCTGGTTCTCACGATGCCAGCTATACAAGACTGTGCAAGCACACACATACAAAACAAAGCAGAGCCTCCAAGCAGTTAAATTTGACTCCCTCATTTTGATTCTGCCTTGCTCTTGTTCTGATCATCAGTCAGAGAGTAACAGGCCTGTATTTGGTGTCCTGAATATGAGCTACTCAGCAAATATGCACTTGCCAACTGTATCCCTACTCAGACACACCAAGGAGCGGGTCTTGGCAGGAGCAGGAATTACTGTCATGGATAATGGGCTCACGGGACAAGAGGCGGCTTTTGGACTACTTTACGTAATTCATCTGAACGCCTGTAACTGGAGTTCATCATCATTCAGCCTGTACCTGCGCCTCTGTCCGGTCTCTTCAAAGTGCATTTGCATTTAAAAAACAATCATAAAATCATCTAAAAGCACTCTGTGGCGCTCCCCCAGTTGGAACACCACATGAACACAGCTGCAAAATACTATTTTGAGCTAGACGTCATGCTGGGTGGAGGATTCAGAAATTAACTGGAAGTGTCAGTTTGATTCGGAGCCAGATGGATGCTTTAAACAGTAAAGAGCTTCCTATCAGACAATACCTACACCCTCACTGGCCAGAGCTGAGCAGGAGTGGGCAGGTGACTGATGTTGAACTGTAACCTCCCAACACATAAAAGTAAAGAGCTCCCAGTCATCATCATGTTACACACAGTCTGACATTTACAAATGCTCCCGCCCCCACAAATTATGTTGAACTTTGCACTACGCATGCTGAATGAAGTACCCAGCATGCATCATTGCCAGGTCACTCAGGTTACTCCCCAGCCTTGTTTTGTCATCACATCTAATAGTGTTTCTTGTTTTAGCAGTGGGTTTATTTTCAGACTTTAATCTCTGGCTGCTGCAAATCTTCCTGTACAGAAAGCTGCACACAGCAGGTTGTGGCTCATACCAAAGACAGCAGCAGGACGACATGGAGCGATGGAGATGCTGTTACACTGTTAGCCTGAAAAAAAGATTCTAATTAGACTCATTGACGCGAGTGATTCTGCTAAAGTATGTAACCAACTGATATTGGAGAAAGTAATCTGTTTGGTTGAAACGGTAAAAGATTGAAAGAATCTATTTAGTTTTAATGCATTTATGAAATGCAGCATGTTAGCGACTCGGGTCCAGGACTTTTTTCTTTTTTTTTTTTTTTAAATAGGGTGGCTCAAGAAAAATATCTGATAAAGAAATTCAATTTGTAAAAACTGATTATTTTGAATTTTGTGATATTACCTGAAAAGTATCTGTGCTAGTATTCAAAGATCATTTTATATCAAATAAGTGTAAAGTGGTGAAACATGACGTTAAGTAAAATAATCCTCGATGAAGTAAGTTTTGGATTAAAATACACTTGAAGAGCCTAAACACATAAAAAATTATTATTGGATTATTGTTATCATTGAATCCTCGTTACATTTTCCGCTTCAATGCAGCAGGTGGAGATGATTTTATTTACTTATATACTGCTGGGTAGGTTTGTCTGTAAAAATGTAGCATTTGATTCTCAGGTCAAAAACAGGAGCAGTAATGTAACTACCACCAGGTCAATGTACACAGCAAACAAAGCAGCGTATATAATTCTAACTGTCCTCCGTTTCACAGTTCTGCCTGGCTGCACCAGCAACACTGTTCCTCTTTTCCGTCATCATGTTTACATCTGTAAACGGAATGGCTTTCTGGGACCTTCAGTTAATGAGTAATTAAATCTGTCAAACAATTCAACACATAATAATATCAAGGCAACTCATTTTCCATATGCTGCAGCCTGATGTTCTTTCCAGCTGATGCGATGGAGATATTCGCTCGTAGCCCATCTAACTCCACGGGTATGTAGTTTAATTCGTTTCATTAAATCCATAAAAAAACAGTATCAGCTGATCACAGTCTGTCCACTGAACTTCATAATACAAATAAAGTATTGCTACATCTGGCCTTACAGTTACCCCAGCAAATCCTGCTTTAGGCCCTCGCTGTGCACGGCTGAAAAACAGGGAAAAACTGAATGGCTGAGGAAAGTTCTGTGTTCGGTGGTCACCATCAATAAAGTGAGTCGACCACTGTAGAAAATTAAAATAAAAACTGTTGGCATAAATACCTGCCAGAGGTTCATGGTGAAGAATAACTTTTATTCCCCTGAACAGCTATCAAGTGGACGTGGACCACATAAAAACAATGTTTTGTGCTGGCTGTCTTTTATTCTTTTAAGTATTCTGACAGCCTTCCACAGCTTCCTGCACTCTGCACAGACGTCTTCGTCCTTTTGGTTACCTTCTTCTTCTTTGTACAGTATTATTGTTTGGCTACTTCTTTTTATTTACTATTAGTTGGAAATGGAGAGTGGTGGAAGATGTTTTAAAACCATACCTGTCAAAAAAGCTGTTTGAACTTTGCAGATTTGGTCAACCGCGTGATTTCTCAGATGCTAATCTAAAAAGTGATAACTGAGCCTGCACCTGTTCTGCTGCCTGTGTCATTAAACCAAATTTGATGTCTCCTATCTATCATGAAGATAGAGACTCTTAAAAATGTCATATTTGTTATTCCTGTTCAGGAACCTATATATAACTTAAAACTGACTAATAATCCTGACTAATGATCAAGTTATATCCACTTAGAGGCCAAAACATTCTGGCGACCCCTTTAACACTATTCTTAAAGAGTTTGGGCCACTATGGGCAGGCAGTACTCATCAAATCAAACAGATATCTGAGATCATTTCTTCCCACTAAACCCTGTGAGATCTAAGCCATCAGGGTTGATGAGAAGTAACGATAACCTCCTGTTTTGGAGGAAAAGAAACTGAATTTTTCTGTGGAACAAATGTAAATGATTTTAATGTGCTTCACTCTGTCAAGAAATAAAATAGTGTGGTTTCCTGAAAATTGAATGTTTGAGCATGTGTAACATATTTTCCTTGCTTAGTAATTTCTAGCAATCAAAATGATTTTCACTAGCAAAATGAATTCTGTTGCAAAGGATTATCATGCCCTCCGCCATTGACTGAAGCCAGGTGCAGCTCACATACCGCATGGCAAATCACTTTAGATGCTATCTGACTCACAGATCGCCCAACTACCCTGATGTAAGCTCCCACAATCCCCCATGTCCCAAATTCATTGTTACAGCTCTCTTCCTCAGCCTTCTCTAATCTCCCTTGCTTCTGTCTCTGCAGGCCTGCTGAGGACTCTAGAGGTCACGCTCTGAGCTCACAGCTCAAATATCATGTAGCAACAAAGTCTTAAGGCTTCTGTCTTCTCCTCTCTGTATGTAACCAATGAATCCTCACTTCATTCAGACGTCAGAGCTGGGCCGGTCTAACCCTTTCGAGCAAAGACGCTCCATCCCGAGTTAAGGCGGAGATCATTTAGGTTTGAAATAAATGTGAGATGTACTGCAAAGCCAACCAGTCAGAACATTTTGATTAACATGTGTTCATTTCCATTGCCATGGGGAAGTAATTATGTCCCGTTCATGCCACATTAGATTTATTGAAAAGCCAATGAGTTTTAAATATATCTTTGACGGCACATTAACGGTGAACTCACAATAATGAGCCTTACTTGAAAAAGCTGAGCCTTAATGTTTGTGCTTAATCTGATATTAATGCAGATTCAGCAAGTGAGCCATTATAAGAAGTAAAAAGTAGCACATATGAAGTTGTGAAATCTTCACTGAGATTTCTGTTGTTCCTTTATTGAGGTGAACACATACTTTGCAGATGCAGATACATGAAAACAAGAGCAATTTCTTATTGAGTTTAATAAATCCATGTTGTCCAACAGTTATTCATGATTAACTATCATTTTTTTTTAACTATTGGATCTGAAGCATAAACAATGCCACATCAGGATTATTGAATTTATTATTATAAAACAATGACTAACAGTGCTTTTTAAACGTGCATGTTATCAAAGTTGGAAAATTGTGAATCCTACAAAGACAGAATTTTATGTGAAGCACAAAAACATGCTTTAACAAAGCTCTTTTTTTTCTTTTTTCCTTTCTAGCATTGTGTTTCAGATTAAAAAAAACTTTCATAAACCCCAACCATGAACTGATGCACTGATTTGGTGCAATAAATAAAAATTTCAGTCAAGAATTTCAGTTTGATTACTTTGTTGCCACATAAATTGTAACCACAGGCAACTGTGATACATTAATAAGAGAAAGTAGCCTTTAAAGAATTACAATAAAGCTTTCAACACTGATGTACAAAAAAGTGACAGACTGATTATATATAATGTATAAAAGATTATTATTATTAAATTTACTTACTTCGATATTTTCAGTAACGTTATTGGCAGAGAGGCAACTCCCCACAAACAGCCCTGCAAATACTGTGTTCAGTACAAAGGGAAAAAAAGAAAGGATGGCATCGTTCCAGCAGTTATGGTGAGAATTACTGTAGCACTAATTTAAAAAAAGGTGTCATCCTCTCATCACAACAAGGACATTGAGTAACCCAAATCAAGCACGCCACTCACGAGCAACAAGTGCATGCTAATCTAGTTAGCATGCTTGTGGTGGATCCTCAGATGGACTGGTTATATATGAATGTGCAAATAAGATGAGCCTGGTGGTAGACTGAGGACACTCAAAGAGCCGAGTACCACAACATACTCAGGCCCAATTCCAATATGGCCTATACGCCCCTTTACTCACTGTGGAGGTACACTTGCAGCTGTGGAGGGTCTCTTAAGCCCCTTTGATACTCAACAAAAAAGGCCACTAGCACATGCTAACATCGCTAGGCTTTTGCCTCAGTGGGAAAGGGTACAGTCATCGTTCATTCTCAGGTTAAATGACTCAGTGACTACACCGGTCGCTGGCTCCAGTGCCAATTTGCAATGATGTAAACATGAAAACAAAGTAGAGGTGGTCATTTTTATCATGTTTCCAGTACAGTAAGTGGTAAGCTACAGTATATAAAATGAAAGTGAATGAAAGGAGTCAGTGGACTTCTTTCAAAACTGGTCTGTCCTGATCATGGTGTCAACAAATGTGTCAAAAGAATTTGGGTTGGCTCTTCACTAAAATCTTTATTTATGGTGCACTTTTCCACAAAGAGGGGTCAAACTGTTTTTTGTTTTTTTAAGATTCAGATAAAACGTATCAGCACAATAAAATTCCATTTATCCATCCACCCCTGCTCCTCATCTGAGCCCAGGTTGTGAGGTATCAGTCTAACCATTACTACACTTCCTTCTCCCCAGCTCTTCTGTGGGAACACTGAAGGATTCCCAAGGCAGCCAAGAACCACAATCTCTCCAGGTGGTCTTCTCCGAGGTGGACGTCCCAGAAACACATTACCTCAGTAGCGTGCAGGATGCTTCCTTAATAAATGCCTGAACCACCTCAGCTGGCTCTTTTCATTGGAGTAGCAGCGACTCTACACTCAGCCTTTCCCAAGCACACAATAAAACTGCTGAACACTTTTTTTGTACTGTTATGTGTTAAACCTGGAAGCTAACATTTGTTATCTATAGCAGTTAGTCTGGCCTTGAGAAAAGGAAAAGTCCAGAAATACAGAGGGCTTTGAACAACTAAGGTCTTTGTTTTGTTTTCTTTTCCCCTGCTGCTGTCTTTCTGTCCTGAAAAAATGTCATTCATGTCATTTTAAACATGTGACAACATTCATTAAGGGGAAATGAAGGCACCTGTGGGAGTATCTAATGCTGCCTGATGGGCAGTGAATTTACTGGCAGCAGCTGCCTCTCATTTGGGGATGAACCTGGCAGTGTGTAGGAGGCTCACACACCCATTCCTACTGCCACTGGAGTAGAAAACAAAACACAACACAAAGATCTGCTTTTGGGCTTTTCCCTCCTTCCCTGTTATCCTCGCCTGCATCTCACAGCTTGCTTCGGAGGCAGCATGTCCTTATTCAAAACACTGATGGCCTGAGGATAGAAGCTCCTCTTGAGCCTCTCTGTTTTCGCCAGGATGGTGCGGAACTTTCTGCCTGATTGCAGAAGCTGGAACAGTTTATTGCTGGGATGGGATGGGATGGGTCCTTCAATATCTGAGCTGCTCTAGTACAGCATCTCCTAGTGTAAATGTCCTGTAGGGAGGGGAGAGCAGCCCTGCAGCAGCATTCTGCCGTACGGATCACTCTCTGAAGAGCTTTTTTATCCTTGACACAGCTATTCCCATACCAGGATGTGATGTTCTGTGTGAGGATGCTCTCCACAGTGCCTGTATAGAAAGTCCTGAGCATCACTGGAGAAACTCTGAACTTCCTCAGTTGTTGGAGATGATACAGGCGCTGCCTAGCCTTTTTGGACTGGACCTGAATGTGAGCAGACCATGTCAGGTCTGAGGAGATGTGGACACCGAGATACTTGAAGGACTGCACCCTCTCCACTGGAGCTCCATTGATGATAATGGGCTTGTAGTCTCTGTGCTGACTCCTTCTGAAGTCCACCACCAGCTCCTTGGTCTTGCCAACGGTCAAGTAGAGGTGGTTATCCTGGCACCACGATGCCAGATTATTCTTTTCATCCATGTAGGCTGCCTCATCGTTGTTGGAGATGGCGCCCAACACCACTGTGTCGTCAGCAAACTTCACAATGGTATTGGAGCTATGGGTGGCCACCCAGTCTGAAATGTAGAGGGAGTAGAGCAGTGGGGAGAGTACACACCCCTGTGGTGCTCCCGTGCTGATGGTGATGCTGTTCGAGATGCACCTACCCACCCTCACCAACTGAGTTCTGCCAGTGAGGAAGTCCAACACCCATGCACACAGATGGCTGTTGAGTCCTAGATCCCTCAGCTTTGTGAACAGTCTACCAGGTACTATTGTGTACACGCTATTGTGTTAATCAGTAGTGATCCATCAGAAGAATGCTCATTCACAAAGGGTATATTTTTCTAATAATTTTAGGCTAAAATCAGAAAGTGACTGATTTTAGCTGCTTCGTGTTATCTGAAATTTTAAATCAGTCAGACATAACCTGATTTATTTCAGTATGAAAGGTTTTAAATAGTTGAAATCAACAAAAAGAAAAGCTTGATCAGAATTGGTTCACTGTTGTTCATTGTCTGGGAGTTTCTGTGCTCTAATATGACAGAGAAAAAAAAGATACAAAGCAACAGTAATTAGTATGTTCCTATTTCGGCGTGATTTTTTTCCTCGCTTTATAATTATGGAATAAATGTTAGTTATCGAGTGTAGCTGCTATAAAAAAGTGACAGCATTAGTGGTTGAACTCAATAAGGTGGAACCCAGCACTATTGCATTACATGTATCATTTTGGGTAGATGGTGCTCTAAAGTGTTTTCAAGTTGTGAGAAAGTTTTTAGAATCATGAGTCAGCTTCCAGTGAAATGAAAACATTCAGAGCTGAGCTATTAAAATTTACACATTTCAAACTAAACACCCCCCCAAAATTAACAGTAATATAATAATAACCCTAACCCTAGCCTTATTTTCTCTTTGTTTACTAAAATATTTAAGGTGAAACTACCTGAAATTGTATTTTTTTTCTTACTGCTTTTTTCACTGACAACATGTTGAAACATCTGAGTGGGAAAAGCAGAAAAGTAGATGACAATGTGCATTCTGGCCAGCTTTCACATTGTCATGGCTTATAATTTGTAGCGGTGAGTCAAGTCATTAGTCATACTGCAGTCATTGCCATGTTTTTGGTTGACCTCCAGTTTGGGGTCTAAACCCTTCTATCATGTAATAGTGTGCAAAAAAATACATTATTTATCATAATAATTACATTTGCTGAGATAATATCACCATTGAGTAATTTTATCTGTAAGCTTTTATCATCCTCTGCTACTTGCAGTTTTACCACATACATCTTGAGCAATTTAAAAGTTTCCTAAAACACATTTCTCAGGTTAAGCAATCCTCATGACCAATATAAACACAATGGATAATCGTACTTCTTCCTGATAACACAAATAAACTGACCACAGAGTAAGCTTTCACAACTTTCTGCGTTCAGTTGACTTTTCATGTATTTATAAGAGTCAGTTTCCAAAGCAAATCCTTTATGAAGTACAAAGATGAAATATAAATATTCATGTTTTCCTTTTGTACAAACTGATAGGGACAAAGTTTTATTCCCCCCCCAAAAGCAAAGTTTTAATTATCTGGGTTTTTTTATAGATCACAATGTTGCTTCATTATTTTGTTACCCCATGATAATTTCATCATTTGTACATGGTTGATACTGTGGTGAAATAAAATGATACGATGCTTTTATCTGTTATAGGTGTATAAATGCTGGGAATGGGTCATTTTAGCCCATTGTTAGGTGGTGACTAGGCAATGTGATGACATCATGATGTGCCTTATACCCAGGAACCTTCAGGGCTTTAAGATGTAGCACGATCTAATATCTCCATGTTGTGTTGTACCGCGATCATCATGATAATGTTGGTTGAGGAGACTATTGCAACTGACTAATGTCATTGTTTGATTATTCAACCAGCATTAGCCAAGAATTTTAAACTACAACTAGCAAACAAACATAAGTAATGTAATTTTGGCTAAGAGCAAACCTAACTACATATAAGATTCATTATATTGTATAAATCAATAAAGAAAATACTTGAAATGCTTACTATGTGTTCCAGAAGATACATTTGTTTCTTTTGTTTTTTCCCCACATTGCAAAGCTATGCCATCACAACAATGTGACTGGTCTGCTGTAATGTTAATCCTGGACCAACATTATTATGATAATGCAGGAACAACACCAGCATGAGAATATCAGATACATATAAGATGTACCTGTGACCCAAGTTTGGTTGCTCAGCTCCTGATGTCTAAGAAGAGTTTGTGGTTTTAAAAAAAAAAAAGCGTCATATAGTAAGATTGAACACATCTGACATTTTAATGCCAATATGCAGAAGGAACTTTTCTCTGAATGAAGTTTTTCTGTTCTGGACAGAAAAATTGTTTTGAAAAAACATTTTTTTTTCACATGATAAGATATGTTATCTTAGGATTAACTAATAGAAAAATATTCTTCTTTAAAACCACCAACTGTTAACATTGAGATGTCTTATTTAAAGTATTTGACTAAAGTGTTAAACTAGTAACATCTATGTCTTGATGCATTCTCAATCATCCAGGAAGGTAAATCTCCAAAAGTTGATTCTGTTCATCTGGACGTAGCTATCGACCGGACCTCATACCACAGGCTATACCCAGGGGAGTCTACACCAAGTCTGTATGGTTTACCAAAAATACATAAACAGGGTGCACCTTTAAGACCGATTGTCTGCATGATCAACTCTGTCACCTATAACATCTCCGAGTTTCTGGCTTCGATCCTCAACCCGCTGGTGGGCAGCTCTGAACACCACATCCAGAACACCCTGGATTTTGTTGAGAAGGTGAGAGATGTCATTATGGAGGCGTTACATCTCTCTTCACTTGCATCCCAGTCACGGAAGCGTTGGAAGTAGTCCGTAAGAGATTACAGGATGACACCAACCTCAGCAACAGGACCACTCTCAGCATCGACCAAGTGTGTTTGCTTTTGGAACTGTGTCTTCATTCCACCTACTTCACATTCAAGGGTTAGTTCTACAGGCAGAAACATGGGTGTGCCATGGGCTCCCCAGTTTCACCCATCGTGGCCAATTTGTACATGGAAGAAGTGGAAAAGAG
>VUQG01034856.1:8942-22324 GCA_015106755.1 Etia nguti
GAGAGATAGATATCTATATATATATATATATATCTATCTATCTCTCTCTCTCTCTCACATATATATATATATATATATATATATATATATATATATATATATTATATGACATGACGGAGACGCACACACTAAAACTAAAAGTTCTAGGTTAGTGTAACACGTTGAGATGGGCGAGAAAAGCCTGTTCCATGGAGTCCTCTGGGGTCTGCAGCTTTTCTCCTGTACTGCTGGAAACCTGTTCCCATTAAATTAAGTGTACTAGTTACTTTGTTACAATAAATAAATGTATACATGATGTTTGGAGTAGTTTGATCACATTTGGCCAGTTCAGCTTACATAACAAATCTCACAACATCCCATTTTCTCATGTGCTCACAGGATTAGTGCTATTAGGCCTGTCTAAAGACTTCACACCCTACCACTGAGTGATTTTCCTTTCCAGGAATAGTATTGCTAGAATTGATTGATTTCATGTTCATCTTGAACATCTGTAGCAGGTTAGGTCTACAGCATATGTTACTATGGTGGTGTACCCCTGTAAAAAGTGAACTGCCTTTGACTTGATCCCTGCTCCTGTTACATAGCACAGGCCTCTGGTCAAACAGCTGACAAAATCTGTTTTGTGTGTGATTCTTTAATGGTGTAGGCACTGTTAAGGAGGAGAAATACTGGGGAAAAAATTATCTGTATTGTGAAGTGAATGGATTTTCACAAATATTTGTCCAGACAAGTTAGAATGTCACTTTTATAATTACAACTGGTAGCAACTTCTGTTCAGGTTCTGGGTGTGCTGACTCTAGTGACTACTCGCCACTTTAAGAAAAGCCTCTTGCAATTTCTTACATGACAATTATTGGAAGCTACTAGCTCTTCAACGTGACCTTTACCCTCACTGTTTATGACTTTGCTGTTAGTGGATGTTAAAATAAATTATTTTGGGCTACCTCAGGTTTGAAAACAGTTTTGCAGGTGTTCATTTAAAATACAGTTTGGTCACTTTAAGTCCATTTTTAACAAACTACCATTTGTCTGCAATCAAAGAAGAGTATTTAGTGAACCCAGCAGAGCCGTAGCATGGTGAAGTCAGGTTTACTTCTTAGTTTTTTGGATCACTCATAGTGGGTGGCAGTAAGCATAGTCACCTCAGCAGAAGGTTCAAACCCTGGCTGGGGAATTTCTAACTGGAGTTTGGATGCCCTCTCTGTTCTAGTGTTTCCTCCAGGTACTCGATTTCCTCCCACAGTCCAAAGACATGTTAAGTTTAACTGGGGTTTCTTACTTGGCTATAGATATGAAGTAGATTAAAGTGCTATGAGAGTGTTAAGCCTAAAGGAGCATGAATGGTCAGTAAGACTAGAAAAGTGATTTCTAAATGCAAGTACATAGTGTTGCTATTTATACAAAGGCGTGACAAAGGACCAGTAAATGTGGACCTATTGTGCTCATTCCCAACTCTGTGGATTTATTCCTGGGCTATTCTTGAAAGCTATTACAGTAGGTTTGCATGTTTCACAGTTCAGAATAATCCTCATTTATCATATGCTGAGCACTTCTTCAGTTCATCCTCTGTCTAGCTTTTCTTCCTTTAAGTGGGCCTGCTTTTTCCTTTTAAAGGAAGCATCATTTTGAATTAATAAATAACTTCTATTCTGATGGGAGGGATCTCTTCCAGAATGATAAAACCTCTCAGCCACAGGACAACAGAGATTCATTTGTGGTTTGACTAATGGAAATGATGTAAATCATAAGTTATGATTCTATCTTGTCATCCTTCGGTCTGTTTTAATAAACACAGAAATTTATGAACTTTTTGCATTAGGCTGAATGAGAGGTGGAGTTTTGCACAGTATTGTACAATTAAAATATATCTGCACAATTCTGCATGTAGATTTTGTGGAGTGTTTATTATAATGGGTACAGCTCTGATTAATGTGGACCCCATACATTACAGCATAATGGGCAGGATCAAATATTTAATGTGAGATTTTAATATGAAAAATATTCTAACACATATACACATATGTTATAACATAAATGAGCTGTGGTGTATCGCATCTTTGTAAAGATGAGTTGAGTTTCTCTAGTCACAATCAAGAAATCACTTAAATAGGACCTGCCTGACTAAGTGGAGTAAATCAAAAGATCCTCAAAAGCCAGACATCATGTGGTCATCCAAGGAAATTAAGGAAAAAATGAGAAACAAAGTAACTGAAATCTCTAGGTCTGGAAAAGGTTTAAAGCCATTTCTAAAGCTGTGGGACTCCAGTGAACCACAGTGAGAGCCATTATCCACAAATGGCAATGACAGTGACAACTCATCCAAGAGGTCACTTGCCTCAGTTAAGGTCAGTGTTCATGACTCCACCATAAGCTAGAGATAGGCAAAAATGGCCTGCATATAGAGTTTGAAAGATGAAAACCACTGCTGAGCAAAAGGAACATAAAGGCTCTTTGGGAAAATACTGCAAAAGGAATGCAAGCATAAAAACACAATTTTCACTCACCACTGGCTATATTTGCATCAAGAGATACAACTACAGATGACCGCTTAACAGTAACTGCTCTGAAAATAGTTATAGCACATACAAGGAGATCATCTTGAAAGAATGGTTGGCCAAATTCATACCTGGGAAGATTTTTGTCTTGCATAGACCCATCCCAGAAGTTTGCAAATCATGAAACACAATGCATAGCTTTGATTACAGCACCCTCAAACCTCTTGATGGGTGGCCACAACCACAGCAACAAGGTTATTTTATTATGCATTAACCAGCTAGTTAAAAAAAGAATCCCCTCCAAAAAAACTTAAGGTATTTATTAGTTGTTCTCCAGTGAGCACCTCAGTTGGTACTTAATCTCAATGAATTCACTGTTGCTTTCTGTGCTTTATGCATGCTGGTGCTTGGATCCTTCTAGAATCAGGTTTTTGGGGGGTTTTAAAAAAAAAATAAAACTACGTGTATGGACACCTCTACCAAGTATTCTGTTTCCTTTTTGTGTTCCATTACATGCTGTGGTAAATGGAACCATGAATTCTGCTGTCTACCAAAACATCCTGGAGGAGAATGTCCAGCCATGTGTTTGTGACCTAAAGCTGAAGCGTACTTGGGTTGTGAAGCAGGACAATAATCCAAAACAGACCAAGAAGTCAATTTTGTTTAAGAAAAACAAAATTAAGACTATGGAGCGGCCCAGTCAAAGTCCTGACCGGAATCCAATTGGGATGATGTGGCATGACCTTAAAAGGTGGTCCATGCTTGAAAACTCTCCAATATGGCTGAATTACAATCTGCAAAGATGAGTGGGACAAAAATCTTCCACAGCACTGTAAAAGACTCATTGCCAGTTATCGCAAACGCTTGATTGCAGTTGTTGCTGCTAAGGGTGGCCCAACCATTTATTAGGTTTAGGGGCAGGGGTGTTTTTACACAGAGCCATGTAGGTTTGGACCCCCCCCCCCCCTCCCTTAATAATAAACACCTTCATTTAGAAACTGCATTTAGTGTTTAGTTGCGTTATCTTTATCTAATATTTAAAATTGTTAGATCTGAAACATTTAAGTGTGGCAAACATACAGAAAAAGGACACTGGAGTGGACACTCTTTCAATTATGAGGATGTACACATCCTGGACAGGGAGAAACGCTAGTTTGAGTGAAAAGGGGAAAGACCATCTCTGAATCGAGGAGGGGGCTTAAGGGTACATCTTTCACCATCTTACAATGCTGTGATTGCAGCCATTCCCCAACTCTCTGTGAATAATACTCATGGCTATTGATTAGTGGTTGTTGATCAATTTGCATATTAATGATCAAGAACTGACCTCACAGCCCATTGTTCATTCAGTTGTGCTAGTTTCAGTTATTGTGCAAATGTACTGTTTATAAGGATGGGGAAACCTGCAGTCAGCTGAGACTGAAGAAGTCACTTGGATGAGTGATCAAACGTTTCTCCCACTGAAAACGCTCCAGATGAACAGAAACAACCTTTTGGCATCATTCCGAGTTCGGTGACAGGCTAATAAACTCCTAGTTTTTATTAAAGGGTTGTTTCTTAGTCTTTTAACAACATACAGACGGGTAATCTTTTAGACTATACATCACTGTTTGTATGTATTTTAAAAGAAATGTAATTACCAACCGCCGCAATTAGTGAACAGGGGTTTAACTCTGAAGATGTCCGCTGGTTCACGCCTACAAACACGGAAGTGAATGTGGGATTTATTTCTTGCCTCGCGTCATAATCTCAGTAACCAAGGTAACTCCAGCTTTATGTAAAATGGCTCCAAAGGTGTCAAAGAGCCCTCGGAGTGCTTAGTGTTTAGCCGATCAATGTTAAAATATTTGATAATGCCTTTCTATTAGCATGTTCGCAGACGAAGCCCTGAACACAGTGAGCGTCCAGTCACTGTGGAGGAAGTCTCACGAGACGGCGCAGGAGTCGGTAAGTTTGGGAAGCACCGAGCATCTAACTCTGTTAGCCTGGACAGGGACGTGCTTGTTGCTTACAGTTGCAGAATATTGCTTGGAATAAACCGACAACCTACTTCAATCTTTGACTAGCTGTTCGAAGCTAACTTTAGCTGATACAACACATGCATGTTCAGCTGTTCTTGGGTGGACACATTGGCATTCAGAGGAGAATGCACTGCAAGATAACATCACGAAACGGGCAGCATCAAGCAAACAGGGACATTTCAAGTTTGAGATGCAGACTGCACCGACTTAACGTTTATAGAAAACACTTCTTCTTGTTCTTGTAACCTGCCATAGATAATGTTGCATTATCTATGGCAGGTTACATCTATTAAACATGACCACGATTTCAAATAATGAGGTCGGATCACGTATAGACGCATTAAGACACAGTGCTTCAGTGTTTGTTCTCTGTATATCAGTGGCAGCAGATATCACTGCTTCAGTCAGATCAGGCACACAGCTGTGGCCTTGAGTAATAAAGCCCCACCTACCTGCTGTTCAGACCTTCTGTTTGCAAGGGACAGCTAATCAAACCGAAAGTTATGGCTTGTTTCAGTTTGAAAAATGAAGTCAGTGAAGCTCCTGGCTGGCTCCATGTTGAAATGCCTAAATTTACATAATTAAAAAGCATCTTTACAGCTTGGTAGAAAAATATTATTGGCCTCCGTGGATAATCTACCCCTTTGTAACAACACCACAGTGGGTGATTTCTTTTTAAAATTATTTTTTATGTTTTTAAGCTCATCCTGTAATTAAACAGGAAAGTCTTAAAGTTCTGTGTGTGGCATTTTTAAATAACAGACATGCCCATGGGCAGCAATAGCTGATATCTGTCTGCTAGGCTCTTTTGACTGTATCTGTGCTGTTCATACCTTTTGGAAAACCCATTTCTCCATCCATCCATCCATCCATCCATCCATCCATACGCTTATCCAGTTCTGGGGCAGGTACACCATGGACTTAGCACACAAACATCTGGTTGACAGGGGACAAAATGCTAACATTGAGGCTTCAAAATACATTCGAAACCAATGAGTGATTCCACTGTGGCTCAGTTTCTCTTTTATATGCATACTGTGGATGAACTGATGGGCTAAACCAGGGCTCCTTGTAAGATACATAAGGATTATGTTGAACTGTGAATCACATAAGGCATCTCAAGTGGAGTCCAAGAATAAAACGATGGAGCTGAAATAAAGCAGAACAGGTTTACTGTAACGAGCCTCCCTAACTGTGGACCTTTCTTGCTTCCTTAGTAAAAAGACCATTATTTTTGCTGGGGTTTCAGAGAGGATGTCAGACTCGGATGTTTCACAGTGCTGAGTCAGAGGTCCAGGTCATTTCCACTACCATCAGCTCTACTCAGACAGAGCTACAGGAGCAGGCCACAGAGCAGCTCATCCAGCAAAACCAAGATGAACCAGAGCCGCCTGGCCTGAAGGACTTCCTACAGCAGGTTGAAGACATGGTCATCAGAGAGTTAGTGAAAAATGTCAGGAGCCATGCCTTTGATGGGTTTCAGGCAAGCTGGGAAGACCACAGTCAGCGGGTAAGCAGAACATTTGTTTGTATTTCAGAGAGGGTTTGTCATCTGCTGCAGAAGGAATCTAGAATGGTCATACTACCTGATGGTCTTTATCATGAAGTTAAAGTGAAACATTGCACTAAAAAGTTACTTTCAGCTGTCCCCTTATTCACAAGACATCAGCACAGCAGATAGCTGTTTTGATTTGCCTAAAACCTGTTCACATCTCTGTATGATGGTGTTCCGTCTTTTCAGGTCTTACTCATCCATTCCCTTCAACATCCCAGCGCTAAAGAGAACGGCCTGCACGTCACTAGTGTTTCCTGGAGTTGTACAGGTTCGGTCATTGCCTGTGCCTATGGTCGGTATGTGTGTCTGATGGTAATGTATGCGATACTAACAGTCCGCTTAGGATTTCCTGATGTTTTTTTCCACGTCACAAAAAGTGTAAACTGCTGGAAAAGCTCTGCTGTTACCACTGTGGCTCAAATCTGTGTTTATGGTGGGCAGGATTGACAATGGAGACTGGAGTACTGAGAAGTCATGTGTTTGCACCTGGAACCTAGACCGTCGAGGCCTGCGTCCCAATCAAGCGGACCTGGTCATAGATGTTCCTACTGCAGTCACAGCTTTGTGCTGTCATCCCAACCAGCCTTCCCTCATTGCAGGTACAATGATGCCACCTTCACAGAAACAAATATGCCCTAATATCTCTTTTCCAAAGTATTAAAACACATTCATCTGGCAACTGGAGGGAAAAGGCTATTTTTTTGTACTATAAATTAAAAATTGCTATTATAGTAGTAGTTTGGTAAAACAACTACTATTACCAAAAGTAATTTCCTAAGTGTTACTTTACCACTGCCTTTGAAATTAAGTAAGGGTTTTCATATCTATCTGGCCTGTAACTACCTAGGAGAGCTGAGTCAAGTGATGGCTTTTTAAGTAACGGTTTAACTACTGCCAGCTTGAAATCCTGTGGTACGTAGCCGAATAGAGATGGGTTGGTCATATTTAACACTGAAGCATTTATTAATGGTTGGACTTTAATCTACTTGTACCACTGTTGATTTAAAATGACATTAGACTGACCTGTTAGGGAACATTAAATCCCCTCCCCATCGAAAGCTGTTAGAGTGAATCTTTAGTTGAACAGATTCTCTCTGTTACACTGTTTTCCAACCTCAGTCTAACAACGTGACTGTCTGATGACAAGCAGTTGAATATGAGCAGACTTTGTTTTACATAGACTTCTATATAACTGGTCTTCTTTCTACAACAAGAGGAGTCACTGCCTGCTGGTCATTAGAAAGAGGGCAGGTTTATGGCAAAGGACGTTTTATGGAAGTCTGAGGCTGGAGTCATTATGCTTTCAGGTTGGCCATCAGTCTGTTCCATTCTTACACGATATCTTAGGAACACATAAGACATTGTTCGGATTTGGTACAAATCTTGGGCTCAATGAACCGATTACAACTTGACGATTAAACATCAGTCTGATCTTATATGTTTATGTCATTCTTGAAGAACTGCTAAATATGCTAAATATGACAAAGTTCACAGGAAAATCTATTGTGATTAAAATTATGAAGTGCTGACATTTATATATAAAAAGGTCAGAAATGAACTTGATCTTCTTTAATATTCAGAAATTCAGGACCTGAAGGGGAGATTGTGACCATATTTGAGAATAATCTTTGGTTCAGAGTAACGGTAATATCTGAGCATTGTCTGCTATCATTGGTGTGCCTTTGTCTTATACCAGGATCAGCTGTATTGGCCAAAAAGAAATCTAGCTGTTTTAAATCCTTCAAAGTTAATAAAGGTGTCATAAAGCCTCATCCTCATCTTGGTCTGTCTGACCATCTTCATCAGCTGCTACCTGTCTCCTGACTGTTGCTCCTAATCTGGCTGAGAAATCACTGACAGCATGATCTGTGCTGCCTTTCTCAGACTTCACAAAGCTTCTTTTAAGTAGCCGTGTTTGATGAGTTTAACACTAAAGTATTTATTTGCGTGTAATGCTGTGGCTGCAGGGGGTCTGTACAGTGGAGAAGTGGTGATTTGGGACACCAGTCGGACTCAAGACTCTGTAGTGGCTCAAACTGGGTTGTCTGCAGACAGCCACAGAGACCCTGTTTACCAGGTAAGAGGAAACGGTGCTTTTGGCGTTTCTGCTAAACTCTCTTCATCCTGCTGCATGTTGCTTGATCTTACACAATGAAGAACTTGATCACAGCACTCCAGGATAACCTGAAATAGCATTATTCCAGAGTAAAGTAAATGGTAAATGGACAGGCAGTCTCCAATCCAAATATTAACCAGGCATGCCCCTGCTTGGTGGTCTTGCATGAGTGTGATGGGAGGATTTGTGTGTGTGTAGGTTTCCTGGGTGCCTCTGCAGAAGAAAGGAGAGTTCGGGGTGCTCAGTGCCTGCTCGAGAGGAAGAGTCCTGCTGTGGGCGGTAGTTTTTGAGCAAGGCAGTTTTGTCCAGAAAGCCGCCTATGCCGTGCTACAACAGCAGGTTCCCCACAGCAGCAGCAGTTTCAAGGTGAGCTTCAGGCTGAACTCTTTATCTGCAGAAAAAAACAACACTTTGAAATTCCCAAATGTTATGGTGGTATGGAGGTGCAAAGTGCAACAACAGAAGCAAAAACAAACTGTTTCATAGAACATTAAACACAATGGAAAAGGTAGGCACAGCATTTTCTGTTTTTGACTGGCAATGTTGGGGTCGTTACTCAAAAAAAAGTCATGTATTACACATTACTTTTCCTAAAAGTAATGCAGCTAAAATGACTTAAATACTTGCTGGAGAAAGCAATTCGTTAAACTACTTGTTACGTTACTTTCTCTTTACTTATCACTCATTACTCGTAACTCTTATTACCAGTTAACAACATAAACCCGAGGCTACATCCCTACACACCAACACAAATCCCTATCCTAATGAGGACACACATATGATCTTTCTCTTAGTATTTAGCTATGAACCCAAAAACAACAATTTAGTACAGCAATGTCTTACATTACTGCATTACTGAAAAATTTAATGTGATTGTAATTGCACCCAGTACCGGTGACTGGACAGAACCCTTGTCACTAAATGGTATTTCCTGTTTGTAGCAGCAGCATCTCTGCTGATTTTAAACTGACTTTGAGACAATGGAAGGGAGTAAGTTTAGATGAATTAAACCAAAGAATAAAAGGTTGTTTGGTCTCATTCACAGAAATCTCCACACTTTATACTCCTACTCATCCTCCTCCTACCACCGTCACCTCTGGTCATGTACTGTGGATAGTGAGTGAAAGAACGAGATCGCAGATACAAACAACAGAAATGAGCTTTCTCCAAAGGGTGCCATCCAGGAGAGGCTCAGAGTAGAGCAACTACTCCACGTCGAAAGGAGTCAGTTGCGGTGGTTTGAGCATCTAACAAGGATGCCTCCTGGGCACCTCCTGGCTGAGTGTTCTGGGCGTATGCCACCAGGAAGAGTCCCCGGGGCAGATCTAGGACATGCTGGAGAGATTATCTCTCTCAGCTGGCCAGGGAACGGCTCGGTGATGCTATATAAATAAAATTTAAATGAATGTTAGCAATAATGTTGGAAGGAGGAGGAATATGGTATATCCCCTGGATCAGTGTGTTGATCCAGGGGATATACCATCCTACTACCGCGTAAACATTTTAGATCAAATTATGAATGGGTCTTTCTTTGTTTTTTTCATGAGGTACCAAGATGTTCCACATGGTTTGGAAATGTTCAGGCAGTACACAGCCAAAAAAAGAGCGTACATAGTAAAGACCCCACTGGCTGACTTCCTGTTGTTTATATTAATAATATGGCTTCTATCTTAGAGCATACTAAAAATGAAAAGAATCCGTGAAAATGTGACCCTGAAAAGACAGCCACCTTAGTAAATGGAGTGGTTCTGGTAGAGCGCTTTGTAGAATAGAAATGCCCTTTATTTTCATTGTATGTGTACAATGAAATTGTGGGTGCGCCGCACCAACTGTAGAGGAATATATAGAAAACAAGAGAAAGTCACAGGTTGCAAAGTCTTTGGAAGTAGTGCAAATGGACTTGGTCTGACTAGAGTTTGGTGTGAGTGGCCTGAGTGATGACGGTTACTCAGACCATGGTTCAGACTCTAGTCCCTGGCTGACTTGTCACTGCCCATTTACTTAGATGGTCATAGTTTATGACTAATTAATTCAGAAGTCCAGTTCAGGTAAACAAGTTATAATACACAGGAGTTTTTCCAGACACAGAACATAATTCTTCTTGCAGTCCTCTTCTGAACATGCTTCTGTGTAAAAGACTGATTTTTGTGTTGTCCTCAGGCCCGCAGCAACGGCACTGTGGGCATCACCTCAATGGCTCTGTCCCCATGGGATTCTGACACCTTCCTTGTGGGCTCTGAGGGAGGTCTGCTGCTCAGATGCTCCTTCTCTTCCCAAACACTAGCTGCAACAGCCTTTGAGGGCCAGAATGCAACACTAAGAGCCCCGGCAGTCTTCTCATTCAGGCCCCGCAGCGGGCCCGTCCACTCCATACACTGCTCCCCCTTCCACAGGTGAACGGTAAACTTGCAGAACACACACTAAATTCATTAAAGAGGAGGGCTACGGGGGTTTACTTTTCACATTTGTCATGAGTGACATCTGTCTCATGGTCTTTACAGGAACCTGTTTGTGAGTGGATCAACTGATGGTCTGGTCCACCTTCACTCGCTGCTGCAGGCCAGCCCACTGCTCTCTCTCAGAGTTTCAGACTCTTACATTTTTCAGGTGCAGTGGTCACCAACCAGACCGCTGGTTTTTGCTGCAGCCACTGGAAAAGGTAGTGCACCGATTTCAAATGTACCTGCGTGTGTGGTGTTACAATGAAGAAATGGAGCCTGTTGGAGAAAGCCAACGGTACATTGGTGTGTAAAATAGATTCTTCATGTGTGTAACTTTCCTAGGTGAGGTGCAGATGTTCGACCTGAGCCACAGGTCACTGAGAGCAGCAGCTACAATTGAGCAGGGAGCTGCGGACCAAGCTGCAACGTGTTTGGCCTTCAGCTGTCAGAAACCTCACCTCTTGGCGGTTGGAAAAACTGATGGGACAGTCAACATTTGGCAGCTGAGTGCTGATTTGATGGAGCAGAGCCCCAGAGAGATCAGCCAGTTGGAGAAGATAGCCAATCAAGTGGCAGAGTGACACAGATTAGCTAGGACAGAGACTGCACTGGCCTGACTCACTAACAACAACAGTTATTCCAAGTGTGAAACAGAAATAAATCCAGAACAGCAGTTTCCAGTTTTAACCAGTAGCGTTTATTAAAGCACACTGCAAATGTTAAGGTGGTGTTACATCATTGTTGCAAGGTTCTTAAATTTATTGAAAGCACAAGCTAAAATGGCTAAAAACAATCACATTCACTACCATGAGAAGCACAAAGAGTTAGGTCAGAGCGAGATAAATAGAGTACAGAGTTTTGGTATTGGTGAGTATTCCTAGTGCCACGATCATGCAATTTCAGCTGTGTGTTCATATTGAAGTGTGTGGGGGGAAACGCTTCCCGATTGGTCACTGGTGGGCGAGGGATCAGTTGACAAAGAGCGAGCGGGTGAATTCGACAAAGTCGAAAGCTGACGGCAGCTCACGGCCCTTGCTGTCGAGGTAGGGCTTCATGTGCGACAGACAGTAGTCTGCCTGTTCTTTAGTCAGGTTCTGAAAGAAAGAAGGCAACAATGAGACCACCACTGATTACCTGACACTGACACATTGAGCAGAACATGTCTGACCTGGTAGAGCTCCTCTTTAGTGACGTAGGGTTTGTTTTCAGCGCTGAGGGCTCGGAAGGCGCTCTCAATCTCCTCACTAGACTTGACGTTCTCAGTTTCACGGCTGATCATGAACGCCATGTACTCCTGCAGCGACACGTTTCCATCCCTGCAGACAGTTCTCACAGTCAGGAAACAAATACTAGTTTTCCTCTTTATAGGAAAGAGCATATGCTACATTTAAATGCTGCACTAATGAAGAACTTGAAAAGATTTGAGGTCAAATAATGATCCAATAATGATGCCAAAGGAGAAAGCGTTGTAAAGCAGAGTTTTCTAATGTGTTTGCATCCTGTTCGTAAGAGTGGTAACATTACAGGTCCTGGAAACTGAAACCTCAGCAGGGGACTGGAGGTCAGCTTGTGCTGGATGCACACTATAATTGGTTAATGTGAAGGTCTGTAACTCCTGCCAAGTTAAACTGGCATCATAAAAATGAAGCAAACATGCACTGAAGGAGACCTGTTCAGCATGTCTGTCAGAGAAGAAAGATTAAAACTGCAGGGCAGAAATTGCGTGAAGGTGAATTTGCAGTGAGTGCGTGCTGTCTTCTAAGACACTGGTAATTAATATGGATTGGATAAAGCACTACTAAACCCCACCCTGAAATGCAACAGACCTATTGGGATCCACAGTGTCGAGTATGGCCTCAAACTCAGGATCAGGTTCTCCCTCTTCCACCATGGGCAAATCATAGCCCAGTGAGCGGAGACATGACTTGAACTCTTGGTGGTTCAGACGGCCAGACTTCTCTTTGTCAAAGTGTCTACAAAGAAATGGGTGAAGATAAGGATTTTGACCTTGACACACAAAGACCTAATGCAGTCAGGAGAGAGCCACTTACTTGAACATCATACTGAATTCCTTCAGAGCCTCTTCTGTCACTCCAGTGGTATTTCTGAAAGAAGGAGAGAGAGAAACATGCATTTCACGCAGCAACTATAAAAGCAGTAAGTGTTTGAGATCCACATCACGTCAGTGACATGCAGTTATTGTTGCACTGTATACCTGGCCTGTATCTGTTGTTCCAGGTTGTGCTGCATCCTCATTCCCAGTTGGTCCAATTGGTCCCACTGCTGGGCCAAGCCCACTGTGCTATGTTCTGTATACTTATTGTCCAAGATCAGTGCCTCTTCCATAGCTGCACCCAAGTCCTCAATTTTCTTCAGCTGGCTGCGCATGGCACGGATTTCCTGGTGCTTACGCTGCGCGCGCGCACACACACACACACACACACACACACACACACCTCAATAAAAGCTGCAAACAACTGTGCGATGCTTAACAATGCATTTCCTTTCTGATTTTAGTCTGTGTTTATTATCAACCTAATTTTGAACAATATGCATAATTAGGGGAAACTCACATGCACATCTTGCGTCAACACTTGACAGTGAGTGCCTCATCATTACTGGAGTGAATAGGAAATCTATATCTAGTGACATCAATCAGTAACTCACAAGGGAAGTTAACAGAGCCTTGATTAGCAGTTAAATAGCTGCCTGTTACTACTTTTTTTTTTTTTTTTTTTTTAATGCAGTTTTTCA
>VUQG01034857.1:0-15501 GCA_015106755.1 Etia nguti
CTAAGAATTGTATTAAAATGGTCTGTATTCCTTAATTTTTATGCTGTACTGGCAGCACATCTGTCTTGGAAGCACCCTAACTTCAAGCAGTAGCTATCATATGACAACAGCAGCTGAACTTGAAACAGTAACTAAATAATCGACCATAGCTTCATCCGTCATAGCCAGGCAAGGCAGGAGCAGCTGTGCTCAGAACCAGCAGCTTGTTACTGCTTGAGAGCTGCCTTCAAAAATAAGTAACGTGTCACACCCTCTCTGCTTTACACTGAACTGTTGTGGAACGCAAAAGTGGGGCTAAAAAAATTCTCTCTCTGACCTTTGTGTAGATTGTGTCTGAGTGTGATGACAAAAAAGGGTATTTTGAGGACACAGGCATATATATAGGGTTGCATAATAAAACATTGTGTTATATAATGAAAGGTTATTGGAGGACAGCATATTTAAAAATGCTAAAGACCCCCACTTCTATCCACCAGCTGCAGTCTGTTGAGTGTGAACCTCCTTGAGGGAATTAATTCTCCCCGATTCACCATCAAAGACAGGGTAACTTTGCTGCTCTCCTATGTTTCATCTTTCTATTCTCCTTCCCTTTTACTTATCAGTCGTTTTTTTCCCTCAGAGAGACACAAATGAGTCTGGTGTCATATTGCAGATACTGTATGTGCCAATGAGATGCATGTAAATCTACTGTATAAAAGTGTTTCTTGTGGAGTTTAGTATTAAAGGAACAGAGAGTGTGGCTCTCCTTTAAATCCAGGCAAGAAAGTGATTATTCAAAATGCTCAGTTATTCCTTTAAGGGTGTTTATGTGCTAGAAATGATGATTATTAGTTTTTGAGTAAGGAGGCAATCCACTTCAAACGCCAAAAATGAGCACCCAGACAGTATTGTGCAGACCTGCTGGCTGTGCTTGAGGTTATCTGGCCCCGACGAGAAGTGAATCCTTGCAAAGTTTAACCAATTTTAACTGTTTTTGTGGCAAAAAAAATGCAAATGTAAAGGAATGAATAAAATCAATGGAGGTTCCAGGAGTGCCTGAAATGCAAAGGCATATGTGCGTGTGGGTGTGTGAATATGTGCCTTTGCTAGTGCTTTTACCATTACCATGTGCCAAGCTTGTGATTCCAGGCGGGAGGACTGGTGATTACGCTGAATAGCATTCGCCTTGGTAAAGTCCAGGGTGTTATTATAGATCAAACAGTGAGTAAACAAACCATAATCACATTGTGATGGATTCCCAGAGCTCAGAACAATAACAGTAGCTAGGGATTTTCCAGGAATGACATAACATTGTTCTTCTTCTGAAAGCACACACTGTGGAAGACTTTGTTCCTCTATTGCAAGCAAATTGGTCACCTGGTGGAAACTGGAATCTAAATAAGACCATGTATTGTATGTGTTAAAGTAAGTCTTGTGTATGCGCTTTCAGGGCTACATAACGTGGTTAAACCTCCATGCCTGTACACAGAAAGTAATGGAGCGCACCAATTTCAAAGCTAAATTAAAGTGACGTAAATTTTAATGTATGTATGTCAGCATATATTATCTGAGAAGTTACACGCAAGCACAAAATTGCATTATGAACCCATCTCGTTCTCTGTCAAACGCAGATTTCCCCTGGGTGTTCTGTCATTTCCATGGCTGCATGTGTCTGCAGTTCCCTTACTGTCAAAGAAAGGCCTGAGGTACTTGTTGTATCCTTTCATCAGCCTCTGGATGGTAGGAGGCAGAATCTCTCCTTCCTTCACTTCCGCGTTGAGCAACGAGCTCTCTAACAATCTGAGAACAAAGACAGACAGAGGGGGGAGAGAAAAAAAAGCAGAAATAAGAGTTATTTTTCGTTTCTCTTCCCGTTGTGCATTTACCAGATGGATTCTTCTTTGGCGTTCACAGAGTCTGCAGGGTATCGATTGAGCTCCACAGCAAGTCTTACCAGCCATGCAGGGTGGGAGTAAAGAACAGAAGATTAAAATGGTGAGTTGGAAGTTAAAAAAATGCAAGAAATGAATAAACAAACAAAATTCTTTAAACTGAACGGGTCAAGAAAATGTTAAACCATCTATATGTACTTTTCTATCCACCTACGAATTTGAAATTACTATTTGCTTTCATGAGTTGTTGGGGTTTTTTCCCTTTCTTTTTTTAATGCTATCCTTAAACGCACAGTGAAGTGTGGGAAGATGATTATATTGCTGGCAATTGTGGCAGCGGGGATGGGGGGATGGGGGATGCGGGGGGCACTCATTGCACTTTCCCTAGTGGTATGTGTGTTTGTGTATAAATCAGGCTCTAAATACAGAACGCCTGCTCTGTAGAGAGAAAGCCCCAGGGCACGTGCAATGATGTAAGAGGGACTGAAGCAAGACAGATCAGACCATGTGCAGAGGCAGAAAACATTCATCTCTATACGCTGGCAGCATTTCAGAGTTCCCTCTGTCACTTGTGCGCTGCGGTAGTCAAATGTGTGACAAGAAGAGATACAATAGTGAAGCAAAATGAGCTAGAAATATTTGTTACAGTGTAAATAAATCCTTATACCTTGGTATTGTTACTCTAAACAAGCTAGTGAACTAGGATCAAAATGATCCGTGTTTCCAGTGAAACTGGTCCCATACTATTTCAAACCCCTGAAAAAAAACAAAAAAAAAATAACCTGTGCTTTTCCAGCAATACATAATCCTTTCGGGCACAGTTTATGTGGTGTCCTTGTTTAAATCTTTTTCTTCTTTTGGTCGCTCACTTTAGAGGTCGCCACAGCGGATCATCTGCCTCCATCTCACCCTATCCCTTGCATCTCTTCTGTCATGCCAGGGCTCCGCATGTCCCCCTTCACTGCATCCATGAACCTTTCAAAAGTAGCCCAGCTCCCTGCTGATCCAGTGTGGACATTTCACTCTTAGTGATATTTGACAAACATTTAACACCAGATGCCCTTCTTGACACTACACTCCTGGCACCAGGTGTACTGTACACAACCTTGTAGCCCTCCTCTGATAAGGTTCGTGAACTTGTCTGAATATAAATCATCAAAACATCTGAAGATGTATGTAACTTCTTTGCAGTGCAGTGCTACGTGAAACCTACTATAGCTTAGTTTACTTGTAAGAAGGGTGTAAGGAGACTTAATCATTGTACTTCATGCGATAAAAGAATTAGATCTTTGTGAGACAGCACCATGAGTTAAAAGCCTTTATTATCATTTTAACTTGTTATCAAAGGGCAATTTAACATGCCTCATGCTAGCACATCAAATTGGCATTCAACACGTAAGTCCAGCCGCAGTTGATGTCAGTGTCATTTTTGCAAGTATTCAGTCAAGCTAAATTGAAAATGGTATTTTGGCCAGATGAAAGCCTATGGGGAACATGCAGACCTTAAGCAATTCACCCAATACTTCAGTACACTCTGAACCATAATGATGAAAAGTCATGGAGCCAGTGGAGAGATTAATCCTCTTGTGGGCTTAATTATGTGTATCCAATTTCTGGAAAACCATTAAATATTTGTTAAGACTTTTAAATAAAACCACAACTGAAGGGCTGTGCAATAGTGCCTCGTCTCTAAAGTTATTAGCCCCTGCTCCTAAAATGACGTGTTTACATACATTAAACGGGTGCAAGTAATAATGTGATTAAATGTTATCTTAGGTCTGATGTCTAATGTTTTTTCTGCCTCAAATCCACCTCTTTATCATTTGTTCAAATAAAAAAAAACAGCAATTGAAAACATTTACCGTGTTTGTTGTTTTCCACAACGAATATGGTAAATGTTTCATCTGAAAGTCTCATTCAGCATGGTTTGTATCCACAAAAAACACTTCAAGGTTTTAGTTTAAAAGAAATGCAAGAGGTTGAGTTTGTATAAGCAGCATAATCCAGTATCTTTAACAGAGTACAATCAATTAATCACAGGGGGGAAATTATAGTAGGTCAGCTACCTTTGGCAACTGAGGGTAAACAAAGGACAGACTCTGAGGTAATATGGTATATTTTATGTGAATGAATGAGAAATGTAATCAGTGGGAGTTTTAGGTTAATTATGCTTTGCCTATCATATATACTGTAAACTGTTAAAATGGTAAAAAAGTTCAGTGTATGTACTAGTAATTCCAGTGAGGCAAAAGCTCAGGCTCAGACTGCTCGAAACCACTCAATTTCTATCTGTTATTTCTCCTCTTGGCTGTCTTTGACATTATCGAGAGCTGATAGTCCTTAATGTGGTTATCTCAGGCACACAGCTCTGGCTGTGAGCATGGAAGCCGCCTACCTACCTCCCTTTCAAATCTTCTGTTTGCAAGGGGCAACCAATCAGGAGAATATTAACTTAAGGAAGAGAGAAAGAGGCTAAAATAGCTTGTTTCAGACAGAACCTGAATTAAAGTGCTTCCTCAAGACCTAGTGTAAGATAAATAAGGGTTACTTTAAACTGTAAATCATCCAAAGCTCTTAAGAGTCAGAGTAGAGTGGAGAATAAAACTCTGGAATTGGAAATGAGCACAGTAGGAACTCTTTAACAAAAAACTTCCTTATTAAAATTCTTATTTTTAATAATTAACATACAAAAACAGAAAAACATCATTATATTATGGTGCCACTCAAAGTCAACAAGGAGCTATTGGTAACCTTTCACATAAGAAAGCTTACCAGTAGCTGCTTGTTGACTTTGAGTTACTCAACGCAAGAATTGACAACATGAAACAGTTTACAGATTGTAAATATCAATATGATACCTTTAACCAATCAATTTGTTTTTATTTATTCTAATTGTCACTGATGACCAGAACTAAGTTCTTAAAAAAGATGTCCATCGATTAACATACATCTAGTTCATTACTTGGAGGAAAAAAGTAGGGCAAGAAAATTTCTAGCAGGACCATACCTATGTACAAATACAACAGCATGTGGTGGCAACCATGTGGCAACCAGAGATCATGTCATCAAAGCTTTCCTTGCTAATATACAGAAGGAATTATTACAGGTTTCTTACATTCCACATGTTGATCAAGGTAGTTAGAAAGAGGAAACTAAGCTAAAGATAAAAAATCATTTACTTACTAATGCTAACCCTGTTTCCACACAACATGCAGATTGTACTGTATACAGCATACTAGTCTCTCACCTGTTCCCTGTCCAACCTCAGGTTTATCTACAATATGCTTGCACAAAGAACCATAAAAAAAAAACTGCTGGAATTTCAGCTTGCCCAGCTCACCCAACTTTTAAGCGGCACAGTCGTGTCCATGAAAACAAGACACACTAAAGATTTCAGTGAAATTGAAGGCAAGCAGATTTAAGCCTGCTTCCAGAGACAAAAGCCAGCTATGGCCACAAGATGGCAGTAATTTAAAGGACAGCACAAACAGGCAATGCAAGAGGATTATGGGGCAGAATGCTAATTGATGTGTTCAAGAAGAGATTGCTTCACTTTGGTTTAAATTTATGTTTATTTTTAGATTTCACTGGAACAATCAGTGCTTGCCCTCACAGAATTCCACTAAACAAATTGCAAATAAATATAAAAATAAAACTCAGGGTGTAATCATGTGTCTTATCCATTCATTGTTTGTAGAAATATTTTAGTCTGGACCAGTGTAGTGGACCAACAGCACAGCTCATCACTGTCTAACAAAGATAAGAGTAACTTACTATTTTGTGTCTGTGTTTCCTGTGTGTGTGTCTTGTATGTGTGTCCAAATCCTTATCTAAGGAAACTGTTTGTCATCACCCTTTTCCCCTTTGAGAGAACAGTTTGGGTTTTTTTTTTTTTTTTACTAGAGTCCACCTTATGGCTTAAGAGCAAGATGGTTTGCTACAACTGTTGTATAGCCAAGAAAAAGTCTTCTCCAGAAAACTCAGAACTTGTTTCACCTGACTGTGTCAAATCAGCTTAGACAGTGAGGTAACTCGCTCCCAGCACACTGTTGCTATGCTGCATAATGTCTCACTCTTGTGACTTGTAGCCTGTTGTTTCAGCTTAAAACATCCTTGCATGGGAAAGCCATGTCAGTGACAGTAGAGACAGCACTCTGCCTTTGGCATGCAGCATTATCAGTCTCAATCACCCTGTATGACCCTCGTTACCTTCACAAATGGCTTTTTTTTTTTTTTAAAGTATGTCACAGATGAGGACAGCTGTTAAAATAGAAAATAAAATTGAAGACATCAACCATGTTTGTTAAAGAAAATCTTTTAAAATTCTGTTGTTTAAAAAAATGCACCAAACACAGAAAATATAAGACTTCTAGTGCTTTATATTACATTATGGTACTGACTCCCATAGCACTGCACTTACTGGTAGTGACAGAGCTATACAGCTTTGATGTTCGTCAGGGTTTTACAGTCTAACAATGAAACGTAGCTTCTTTGACCAGAACGTGTGCTAAGAGCTCTCAGCTCCTTTCACTCCATCCATCTCTATAAATCCCCAGACTCTAACTTTTGGCTGTCTAAAACCTTCATCTGCAGGCGGGGATGAGACCTGAGCTCTCCAGCCTGCCAAACAGTCGCTATCCACTGAGCCCTGACAATGAAAAAAAAAAAAGCAGAAAAAAAACAAAGGTAGATTTTTAGAATGCTTCAGGAATCACCAAGGCCAGTAATGGTTACAAATAATCTTTGTTTTTTTTATGTACAAGGCAGCATTATCATAAAAACAAGAGTCTGTGTGTTGCAGTACCAACCACACACACAGACGCATGCGTGCACACACCAACAAACAAGCAAACATCGCTCATCTTTATGTACTGTAGGGTTTCTCTCTCCCAAGATGAAAGCACAGTGTGTGGAATGCACATTTTCCCAGAACGCATGCTGACAGACCAAACACACCTACCCACCGGGCTGCCTATCAAGAATAACAAGATGACATGTTGAATACCCAGACCTAAGCAGAGGAGGGTCTGCATTACTAAGTCCCAATTTTAAGCTTTGCTTTAATATACATGTATATACAGCAATATAAATTGAAAACAATATCTTTTGTTTATATGTGTTGTGCATCCATTAGCCCATGTTTGGTGATATGACAAAGTAAAAAAAATAAAATAAAATAAAAAAACTTTGGTATAAAGATGTAGAGCTGCGACATTAGGCCAGTAGCACTGACACTTTATATGTCATGGTGAACCTACCAGCAGCGTTTCTTCCATCAAGCTAAACACATTCAGGTTTTATTTGAGGTGGCCTCAGGTGTGGATGTGTTTTTCTGTCTGTAGCCATTTTCTATGGTGGCCCTTTGGCCATTTTGGAAAACATGGCACACACACGTTTTTTGGGGGTGTGGGGTGTGTGGGTGTGTGTGTGTGTGTGGGGGGGTACATTTTGTTTTGTTAGTTGAGTTTTAGGAGCCACATGTTTTCATACGTGTATCGCAGCCCTTCCTACTTTTCAGGACATTAACTGGTAGAGGTGCATGTAAGAGGGTAAATATCTAAGGCTTAAACTGACTGGTGCCTTGCTACTGTTCTACTTCAAAGGCCCCGTAATGTCCAGTTGAGCTGAGCTGCATCACTGTAAAAATAGCAAAATTCAGTTGCTATTAGTGAATCTGTAGCTAGCAAGTGGCCTGTATTCTGCCTCCGCTTAGGCACCTCCCTCACTTAGGCATCCAATGTGACTTTTTTCTGGCTATGTCCGACATGCAGAAGAAAAAAAAAATGGCTTACGATGTCCTGGCGTAATTATCTCTGTATTGTCCAGGGTATGTGGGGGTAAGCACCACACACCTTGTGGTTTCTAATATGCACAGATTCAAAATAAATTTTCTTGTGCTAGCTGGCCCTATTAATATCACAATAAACTGAATCCCGACTAGTCGAACTGCATTATTTCTAAGTTGATACAAACTCCCTCAGCCCTTATTAAGTTAGTTGTAGCTCCGTGTTTTGAATCAGCAGGTAGTTTTCTAGCATAAAAAGGTAATAAACTACTTAGCATAGTGAATAAATGTTAGAGCAAGAAAAGAATGGAGAATTTCAAAGAACACTGTTCGATGGATAAGTGCTTTATGGTAAAGTGAAGTGCAAAAGCACCAAAGTAATGGACACTGACAGTGGTATCTAAAAGCAGGTTACCGCTTCAGCTGCTCGCTCATGGACGTCAACATGAGTATCAATACTGCATGTGAGCAGCTGATTTCTGAGGGCTTTATCTGTCATGACACACTTAGCGACGACATTATCAGCACCGACACATGACACTATGAATCTAAACAACACCTTCTAATGTGCTAATTGGCCAGTCACAAATGATCATGTCTTGTCTCTGTGAAGCTGGTGGAAAAGAAAGCGAGAGGAGGAAGCAACGTTCAGTCCGTCCTTGTTTGTCATGATCAAAATCTGCTGTTCTCAGTAATGAGAGCAGCTTTGGTTTGCTTATTCTCTCAGTCGCATTTCTTTATTCCCCTCCTCATCTCTCTGCCTATCTCCCTCTCACAGCATTAACAAATCTGACTGAGTCGCACCATGAAGAAGATAATTAACCTACATATTGCAACCACAATATGACCTTCTAATGTATCTACGGTGATAAAAAAAGGATACAGTTCAAAACAGCAAATTACTTTCAAAATGTGTTGCCTCCTTAAACGAACTGCCGGTCAGATATCAGGTGAAAGCAACGACAAAGTGAGCATGACATTTTCATATGGCATTTCTGTGGGAAAATGCAGAAACTGGAAACTGTGCTTATATAGTATTAAAAGGTTTTTATGATTTTTCAGTGATATTAAACACAAATGCTAGCTTGTTTTGATGCGTGAAAAAAAAACAGACAAACAAACAAACATGGACACATTAGAGAAAACAGAACAGAAACACAACAGAAAAAAATCATCTGAGAAATTGATACAATATCAGGAGTGGCAAAATTTACAGTTTGGTACATCCTGACAAAGAAAAGAGAAAGCACTGGTGAACTCAGCAACGCATAAAGACCTGGACATCAACGGAAGACAACAGTGGTGGATGATCACAGAATCATTTTCACGGTGAACAGAAACCCCTTCACAATAGCCAACTAAGTGAACAAAACTCTCCAGGAGGTGGGCGTATCGATATCCAAGTCTATGAGGTTTCACTGCATGGTCCAAGCCACCCATAAGCCTCAAGAACAGAAAGGCTAGATTGGACTTTGCTAAAAAAAACATGTAAAAAAGCCAAAACAGTTCTTGAACAATGTTCTTTGGACAGATAAAACCAAGATCAACCTCTACCAGAATGATGGCAAGAAAAAAATGGCTGCCAGTGGCACTGGGACATTAGCATTTATTGATGATGTGACACAGGACAGAAGGAGCCGAATGAATTCTGAGGTGTCCAGAGACATACTGTCTACTCAAATCCAGCTAAATGCTGTCAAATTGATTGGGCGGTGTTTCATAATACAAAAGCAAAATGACCCAAAACATATAGCCAAAGCAACCCCGGAGTTTTTTAAAGCAAAGAAGTGGAATATCCTTGAATCGCCAAGCCAGTCACCTGATCTTAACCCAACTGAGCATGCATTTCAGTTGTTGAAGACTAAACTTCAGACAGAAAGGCCCACAAACAAACAGCAACTGAAAGTCAGTACATTAAAGGCCTGGCAGAGTATTAAAAAGGAGGAAACCCAGCATCTGGTGATATTCATGAGTTCAAAACTTCCGGCTATCATTGCCAGCAAAGGCTTTTCTACCAAGTATTAGAAATCAACATTTTAATTTCAGTTATTTAATTTATCCAATTACTTTTGAGCCCCTTAAATGAAATCCTTTATGCAATCCTTGACTGAAAGTCTGCACTTCAACTGCATGTGAGTTGTTTCATTTAAAATTAATTGTGGTAATGTACAGAACAAAAATTAGAAAAAAGCTGTCGCTGTCCAAATATTTATGGACCTAACTGTAGGTTTATGACTTATGCAAGTCAGTGCATCACCAGAGGCCAGAGAGTTTGAGGATCCTTCTGGGCAGAGACCTCCGTTGTTGTGCTTTATGTCTGCTGGAGTCACAATTCCAGTTTCAGGGTTATAGCTCCTAATGCTCCTATTACCACTGAGTCCACTTTGGACTTTACCTTCCACATCTGCTCCAGTCCCTAATACTTCTCTATTATCTCATGCACTTTCTTCCTGATGTTACTATCCACTGAGATTGCCACATTTATCACAACTACTGTCTTCTGCTTCTTGTCAGCCACCTCTATGTCTGGTTGGTTGGCCAGCAGCTGCTTGTCTGTCTGGAACTCAGACTGACCCATAGGACCTTTAGCCCTGTTATTCTTAACCACCTTCTTCTATCAGGTCTATCAGGTCTTCTATCAGAACTTGGGGACATGTTGTTCATATGCTGCACAGATTAGTGTTCATGCTCCCAGCTTGCATGTTACATCCAGCTACAACCTGTCTCTGGTCCTGTCAGCTGTGGTAGATTCCTGCCCTTATGGATCTGGTGCTTAGGGCCTGTTTTGCACTGTCATAATCAGAGCCTCTTTACTGTCCTTTAAAATGGCCTTTCCTACCAGTAGGATTACTTGGTGTCCGCCGATTCCTCTATTTGTTGATGATACATCCCATCCAGGGGTTTGGTTGTCCATAATAAAAGGAGTAACTTTAACTCCATTAAAGTCAGATTTTGCATTTGAGGTGGAAATGTTAAGGACAGTGGAAAGGTGATTGTCAGAGAGACGATCTGTATCTATTGTTAAACCTTATCATCATTAATATCGCCCTGAACCCAGAAACCCAATTGATAAAAATAACAAAATGGAGAAAAAAACAATAATTACCCAATTTATGTGCATCTATTTATGTCCACTGAAAGAGTCTGTACTGTATTTAGGTGTCTGCTTTTTTCACCATATCTTCTGCCTTGTGTGTAACCCCTCCCACCCCCCTTTTCAAGAGAAGATAACATTACCAGAGTTGAAAACAGCTCATCCCATTACTGTATGTGCAATAAAAGCCTTACTACAACTGTTACTCCATCTAAAAATGACAGGGGAGAATGACTCTATTTCAAAAAGGAGAGAAGCCAAAAAGGAAAAATTGCGACAGTTACAGGGAAACCCAACCCCGCTTACCTATTCCACTTGCAGTCGTAATAGGAAACTTTGGACTTGCTTAGGGTTAATACTATACCTCCCAAAATGTCCTCAAGTTAGCTGGTTAATTCATTTTTAGCAGGTTCCTGATTTGTTCCTGTTGCCATGAAAAAAAATACTCCAACACCATGACATATTTTCCTACAAATGTGTGGCAGTGGTATTGGTTCAGTAATGCATGGATAGCAGGGTGGTTTGGAATGAGGGCCTCTTCACCCTGTGGGTGATTTCATCTTTTCAGATCCTGTTTCATGAGTGAGCCTCCCCACAGTTCTCCCCACCCATCCTCTTTCTCTTCATCCCCATCTCTGCGGCACACAAGGCATCAGTCCAGGCAGTACTTGCACATTTCACAACAGATTAATTCAGTTGAACATAACCCCTGCAGAGAGCTGAGTAACATACACTGTGGACCCCCTTCGCGTTCTTTTTTTCCCCCATCCTCCCACCCACTCCGCAGTATGCTCAACTCAGAAACAAGCGTCTCACTCTTATTTCATTGATTCATGCCCTTCCTTGTTCCCCAGACTCCCTCAGTTGGCATCGTCTCTGCTGCCAAAATCCCTAAGGCCATCGGTGTGCCACATCGCTCAGGCCTCACAAAGAAGAACAACATGTGTGTTCTGTATTTGCAGAGGGAGCAATTGGATTCTTCATTCCTCATTTATGTACAAATCGGCTGTGCTAAGTGGGATTTGACGAGGCGGGGGTGCAGCTCCATTGAAATGATTTCTTTCATACATTTTCATGGGATGACTTTACCCATTTGTCATTCAGTAGCACAGACTCAATGTCACGTTACTACGTAGTTTCTTTTCTCATGCTATTAATCAAATCAATACTACAAAGCATTTCATCACACTTGGTGATTAAATACTTGAAAAATGGCAGAATACCACCACTGATTGCTTCAAATTTTTTGGCACATAGAAAAAGGCAGGTCTTCAGCTGACCTTCAGGGTCAGAGAATTAAGCATATTCATATTCAAATGACAGCTAATGACATTTGCGCCTTAATTCATAGCACCAGACTAAATCGTAAAACCATAAAATTGGTTCAAATTCTCTGCATACAGAGCTGAAAGTAGGCTCTGAGTGAAAGGAGGCATCCATTGTCTTCTGACATGCTGCTGGGGGAAACAGGTAAAACATGTGGCATTACCCGAATCCTCAAGGTGTGCTCGAAATGTTGTAGACTCACACTGGATGCTACGCCTGTCGAGCTGCATTAAGTGTCTTTTCTTCTTTTGCAGGGAATATTCATTTTTTTGCGCTGTGAAATGGGATTTGAGGAAAGTAGCTGCTGCTCTCATATACAGAGATTATTCCCTCGCTCATCAGGGACTTTCTGGGCCTCCTCAGACCCTTCAGCCACTACAGACTTGGAGATGCAGAGGCAGGCAATGAGGCACGAAGAAGAAAAAAAAAGCCCTCCTGAGTTCATGTCGCAGCCTTGTGTGGATAAAAGCAGCTGTTTCTGTCTTTCATGCTATCCTAGGCAGCTCCCTAAGCCTCTCCACATGGGAGAATAGAAGAACTCCCTGGTGCCGAATGCAGAACACTTACTGTCTTCATAAGCCTACTGAAGTCATATGAATCTCAGGGAAAAAAAGTGACATCAGAAACACGTGACTTTATTTAAGTGCTGATCCTGATGTATGTATAATCTTTTTACTGCCTTAAATACTTTTGTAGCCTCAAACCTTAAAAACAGGAAACCTATGAAACAATCTAGTTTTCAAGTTTTGTAATAACTGCTGGAAGAAAAAAACAACATTGCTATGATAAATTTGGTCTATTTTTTGGCTTTATATTCTTCACGGCTATGCTATCTGCTCATCATCATGTTAAAGTGACCATATCCCACAGCCTGTCCTGGAAGACGCCCCAGTATATCCTTGTGTTTTCTTCTTCCCAGTGTGATCACAGTCCCTTTAGTTTTGTCCTAGCTCTGCTCATCTTGTACACCATAATCAGCCCACTGAGTCGCTCAGCTTACCCGCTCATCTGCGAGTGGTATATGTGCCCAGATCCTCCATCTACCCTCTGCCAGATTTTAGTTTAAACCACCGTGGTAAAAAACTCAAGGCAAATATTACTTCTATTGATTTTCCAGTCCCAGTGTTAGTTATTTCTAACCTCTCTCTCATGCTCCAGGATCCTCACCTGCCTGCACGCCTCTGTGGTGTTTCCATGCCCACCTGCAAACCACTTTAAGCTTCCACAGCCTGAAGTGGTTTTTTTACCTCACTCCTCACCCACACCAACTCCAACCTCCATAACCCTCCTTATTTCTGTTACCACTGGATTCTCCAACTTTGCCTTCAGCCTCTCCCTAATCATGTATTGCAATTACTAAAGACCAGGGTGTGCCAGAACGATATAAAACTGTCTTCCAGCACCTTTATTTAATAAGTAATTAAATCTGATGGCTATTAAATAAATAATCAAGAAAGTTAATTTGTCTTGGTATTGCTTCCAGGTGCTGTCATCCCACAATCCCACTTATACCCTTGAAGTATCCTTTTGATTGCTGTCATATGTTAATGCATGCAGAATCAATATAGTTGTGGTACTTCAGCAACTAGCTAGCAGGATTTTCCAGTGGGAATTTTTTTTACCGTGTAATAACTTCACTCATGTAGATGGAAAAAGAGAGTAAGACGAGAATTAGTTTTCCAAAACATTATACGCAGTTTAGCTAAAATGATTACTTTGCATCTTTGTTGTTACGTTTACAGTAATGCATGGTCCTGCACTGGTGCAGAGCATGGTTTCCAGGCTCACTGTTAAGTTAGATCATGACTCAAAGACATCTAGAGCTCCAAGTAATTTTTTTTTCCCGGTGCTGCACTGCTACACCAGACTGCATCTTAAGGTTCCACCACCAACAAAATCCCATTTTAACCCCTCTTAACAATCCTTTCTTTGTGTCTAGCATTTGGATCCAACTTGTAGCATATCTTTAATTCCAAAAGATAATTCTTTTGCTAATTCAATTATATTAATCAGGTTCTTGAAAAGTTGGGGTGCTGTGTAAGTTGTAAAAAAAGACAACAAAAAACAATTTATTGACTTGTAAATCACCTAATCACTTTGTTTCATTAAAGAATTTAAGAAGTAGGTCAAAAAATACAATTAATAAAAGAAATGTAATTATTTGTTAATTTTATATTTTAACATCTTAATTTGAAGAATTTGGTGCCTTCATTATCTATGGTACATAATATAATTTAAATAAGATCCTCAAAAAAAAGACTAATTCCATCTGTTGTCATTTATGTTTTCCAGCATCTGCCTGTTCTGGGACGTCGACACACATATGTGAAACCATAAGGCATGGAGCAGAAAGACCTCAGGCAGAACAAAGCAGGCATTAGTGAAAACAGATTTAGCAGTAATTACCTCAAAAATAAAAGGAAAAAGAGGAGTCTGGGTGTAGGTGGGTTGGAAAGCAGCTTGCAGATGTGCAGCTGTGGGTCGGGTAAACCCATGTAAATTGCAGCCCCCTATATAAGATTTGTCAAATGATACTTAGCTGATATTGTCATGGTCCTGGGTCGTTGACCCAGTGTTTTGAGTTTATTGTTATTATTTTCCAGTTTCTGCTGTTTTGTATCTGTTCCTAGGGTTTGAGTCGTGTGTTTAGTGTTTCTGTTATCCCTACCTGTGTCCTTCCCGGTGTTCTGTTTGTGTGGTAAAACAGTCTGTGAGTTTCCTGTTTTACTTTGTAGGTTTGTGTCTCGTTATGCCCATTAGTTCCAGCTGTGCCCCTCCTGTGTGCTATTTCCTGATTACCTGGTGTGTGTATTTATAGTGTGTGTCTGCCTGTGCTCCTCGTCGCGTCGTCTGTGTTCATTCACTGTGTTTCTCCGTGTCCCTCTGCTCCTCGTCTCCTCCCTTTGTGTTAGCTTTCCCAGTTTAGATTTATGTTCTGTTCTGCCCTCACCTTGGTTTTCTTCTGTGAATAAATCCTCACTCGCACCCCAGCCAGTACCTGCATTTGGATCCTTTTTTCAGTACACCACACAACTGCTGCCCCAGCCGTGACAGTACGACGCGACCACAAAATGGATCCAGCGGTTTTGTCGGGGGAGAGCGATCTTACACGCGCCCTACGCCTGGTGGACTGGTAACCCACACCTCCAACGCAAGGGCGAGGGTTGTGGGGATAAATGCCATTGGGGCTATCCTGGATGGTAATCCCTATCTCCGCCAGGTCAGAGGGTTTATGGATTTAATCGCCTGTTTGCATAAAGCCCGGGAGGCGGTGCAAGCTGTGGAAGTCACGGACTTTGTTCCGCAGCAGCGGACAACGGCCGCCCCAGAGCAACCGCGTCAGCTTCACCCGCCGGAAGTTTTGCGTGGTCCGTCAGGTCCGTCTGCGGAGGGGAAGCGACGATCGCGCCGCCGGCACAGCCGGA